>KN886844.1:27956-45119 GCA_000934455.1 Apostichopus parvimensis
AAAGACTATTTCATGTTTATACTTCTTTCACACATACTCTGACAGGTTCTAGAAGACAAAGACTATTTCATGTTTATACTTCTGTCACACATACTTTGACAGGTTCTAGAAGATAAAGACTATTTCATGTTAATACTTCTTACACACATACTCTGACAGGTGCTAGAAAACAAAGACTATTTCATGTTACTACTTCTTTCACACATACTCTGACAGGTTCTAGAAAAAAAAAGACTATTTCATGTTAATACTTCTTTCACACATACTCCAACAGGTTCTAGAAGACAAAGACTAGACTATTTTATGTTAATACTTCTTTCACACATACTCTGACAGGTTCTAGAAGACAAAGACGTATTCTTTGGTGAAATGGTACATCAGTCCTGTCGGTCAAAGTCTTTACACATCATCAACAGAGGGCGCTGTACTGTCCCTGTTCGTTTGCTGGTGACGACATCTGTGAGTTTATACTTTTACAAGATGTGTCTTTTCCTTTATAAAAAGCTCTATGGGTTTGATGACTGCAATTTTTTAAAGCAGCTTGACAGATATCTTTCTCTAAACAGTATACAACATATCCAGATTGACTATATTATTATTAAGTGTTCTAATTAAATTAGTGTTTTGTATGAACAGTATAAACTAATAATAGTATCACGTGGTTTCCAGTAGTATAATGCTTTGGTATTAAATATATCTGTTAAAGTTGGCCCATGCTGCTCTTTGGCATTTATCCTACTTTAGATTCCTTTCCTGTTTCTGTGATGGGGGAGGGAGAAGGGTTGGGAGGGGGGGTGGGGGGTTAGACAGGCAATCTAGTGCGAAGATTCACAAGCATTTGATTTAAATTGAAGAAGTACGTTTCTTATTCTATTAAAATGGTAGATTCTCTCTCTCTCTCTCTCTTTGCCAGGAAATCACAATTCTCATTGCAAGTGATTAAAATCATTGTTTTGATATTGTTCACTGATGTTGAGTAATCTTTATTAGCTCAATTATTAGTTTTCTTTGTCTTTTGTTGTTGCCAGCAGAATTCATCCTCTTTCAGTTGTTTTTCCGTGAGTACAGGAGAGAAGAGGTCCGATGCGGTCACGTCAACCTTCCAAAGAGGAACTCACAAAACATCCATTACCCCAGTTCATATCAGGTTAAAAGTAAGTAATTATGCAAAGTCATATTTAGCATAGAACATTAAGTCATTACGCCAGTTTCATGTCAAGTTAGAGTTAAGGATCCTTTAAAACCAGTGAACATGAATATAAAAGGAAGCAGGCATTCTAGAACTTCATATCTAATTTAGAGGAATGTCTCGCAAAGTGACAGTTGCTTAACCGACGTCACAGTTGCCTATAAACTCACAGGTATCCATTCTTCCTGTTTCCCATTACTTCAAGTACTAACCATATGACTAAAACGGTTGTTTTCCCATCAGTGGAGATAACCATGCAGAATACTCATTTGTGTAGATATTTAAACTGAGCATCCATTAATTAAAACAAACTTATAATCACTTTGAAATGTTCATCATTTTACACCAGCCGACTTGAAGTTAAGAAACTAAAGCATTACATTACTGTAAAACTGCCTCCAGTTTTATAACTCTGTGCAAAAACAGACAACAAAAAAAAAAATTATTATTAATAAAAAAAGAGAAACCAGCATTTTCAACTCCATCGCCCTGATGACATTCATTCTGCTATTGCCAGATGGATTAATTCACAAAATATAACCCAAGTTTTCAAAACAGAAATCATATCTCTACTATACAAAATGCTATGAGAATGTTATTTTGACCTAAAGATACAGAAAATGTCCAGCAATTATATTTAATAAGCAGTCAATTTCAGCAACCATGATAATTATCCCCTTTAATTGATTTTTTAAAAAATTTTATTCCAGGGCCGTCCAGGATCTGACAGTGATGATGATCTCGCCACAGCTACCACAGTATGGGTCCATTTCAAAGCTCCTCCCAGACGAAAAGAGACAGACCATAGCAAGGATGCTGACAACCTCTCGGCTCAATTGGACATCGAGATGGACGTCCCTGAGAGAATTCTGTCTCTCCACTCCGTCAACCTGAGAGCTGTAGTCGGAACGGCCAATCTACACATTCCAAGAAAAATGCATGTAAGTGTGGATGGTCTAAATTATTTTTTTAATATATATTATTTTAGAATTGCCTTTGATGTTTGAACTGTACAGTATTTTTGTATCACCATAGCTTTAATGTATTTTTCTATCCTATTATAGGTTTCATGGTGTATACCTTTTAGGCGATATTTTGAATGTTTCCTGTATTTTAAATGTTTCCTGTATATTCATTGTTCAATTCCTGTAAAGCGCTTCGAGCAGCGTAGCTGATGAACGCGCTATATAAGTACTATTTTATTATTATGATTATTATTAAATGTTGATCGGATCTTATGGTGTTTCTTAAATGCAGGGATCGGGGTATTAAAGACTAGACTTTTATGCTAGAGGTCGTTAGAAACATGCTGATGATACATGTCCCGACAGAAACTTATGATATTAAGCCTTTTGATGATAGAATTTGCCAAAATGTGTCACAAATTAGGAATCACGCTAATACACCAGTGACAGTGCCAAATATGAACAGGTTACGAATTCGAACGACAGAAATTATTACCAAATGAGTGGAAAATTAGGAATAAAAAATTAGCTGAAGTTATTAGAAGCATAGATATGATATTGTCAAGCAAGAACCTATTTTGCATTCCAATGACAGAGATTTTGCAAAAATAGTGAAAACCAAAGAATTTGTGGTATTAAAATGTGTGTTCGTTGATTTGCAAGGTCAAACAGAATCCAAAGCATTACAATGGTCAGTATTTTTCTGCAAAATGAATGAAAAAGATCAGGCAACTTCATGCAAGATATTACACTATGTTACAGTTTTTTACTAATTTTTTAGTGGGGCTACCAAATGTTCAAAAGGTGAGACTACAAATAAAACAAAACTGTTAGCAAACTGCTTATAGCCTGTGTATAAAAGAGAATATGTAAAAGTAAGAGGGCCTGATGTTTTGATCCTAGCAGGATCTTCTTCAGAGGCTGAATGACAAGTTGCAGTCACAGAAGGGACATATACACACACAGGAAAACAGACAGGTTAATGAGCAGGGTGAACACTAGTTTAGACTAGGTTAACACTAGTGTAAACTAGAACAGTAGTGAGACTACAGTGTAATAATTCTCAACCTTTTTCCCTTTCCCTCCATCCCCCGACCAAACCCCACACAAAAGCCAGCATTATTGCTCAAAATATCTCATCTTCCTAACCAATGCAGAAGACTATAAACAATGACAATGGTATTAATGGCAATTAAACTATAAACAGAACATTAAACTGAAATCTAGGACACTGTAGGACATCTGTAGGACACTGTGTCATTGTAGGACACTGTGTAATTGTGTATCATTCTTTTTTCTTTACAATGGCATATTATTCTCTCTCTCTTACTATTGTTCAACCAGATGTTAAACTTCTCTACCACCGTCGGAAACAAAGACCGTCGAAAGCTGCCGCTGAGGAACTCGGGCAACATCAGACTTGACATCAAGTTTGCCATCTCAAGAGCAGAAGAGCTCTTTTCTGTCCATCCAGAATTCTTGCAGCTGAAACCGGAGGAGGAAACATCTGTGGAGATCACGTACGCTCCCAAGGAAGCTCCATCTGCTGTGGAAAGGTTTGTTTATCCACTTTGACATTTTTACCAAATGATTATTTTGCATCCTGATGAAATCAATGTTTTATAATACCAGATTGCTCAAGTAGCTAATTGCTAATTGTATTTTTTATGACTGGGTTTTAATTATCATGGTATTGATGCACAGAGACAAATCCGTGCCATGATTTCCCCTCAAAACATGCATCCAACTTTCCACTTCAATATAGGGATGCTTCCTAATATGAAGACATCAAAAAGTCAGTGGGATATTGTTATCTTCACGTCCTTGTAGTTTGGAACCGATCTATTCCAAGATCAAAGCAAGAAAGTGAAAATAAAAAGAGAGCAAAACAAATCTGTTTGCTTCAAGTTCACTTACGGTACAACTGTGACAAATTGGACTATCAATATCCCAACAATGCTGTGTAGGAATCACATGCAAGCTTTACAAGAAAGCTTGGGAATATGTTTTCCTCTTTCATCATTGACAAAATGAACTTCCCCTGGACTTTACTTTAGCATCTTTCTTTCAGTTGGTGGGGTGGGAGGGGGGGGGTGGGTGCCTTGAGGGTGGAACTAATATGCTTGAAGTCCTGGCAATAAAATCACCATTATGTAATTCTCAAGTGTGTTTTGTGTTCACTGCTGATTGCCTTCCATCTACCTTATGTAAATGCTTTAATCTTCCAGTTTGTTGACAATGAAGGTGGAAGGAGACGGCCCCCAATACGAGGTGGTGATGAGAGGAGAAGGAACCGTTGAGGGGAAGAAGTCTGCGTCCAAGGACAACCCCTGTCTATTCAGCAATAAACAATTCCTCTCATGGGGAGGTGTAGCCTTGGGTAGAGCCTTGTAAGTGAAATTAAACAGAGAGTCTTGATGTGGTTATAGAGGGTTTCTTGCAGGGAATTAAGTTATTTCTGATAAAGTAGGATTTTTTTTTTCCTGGTCATATTTTTCAAGCAACGTTGTAGAAGTCTTCTTCACTGCAGTGATGTGTTTGGTCCGTCGGTATTTCGGAGGAGAGCGGTCAGAACCTGTGGGTATTCAGGGGACCCTTGCCGTTTTCAACCCCGCATAATACGTTATTAGCAGACCTTGCATGTAGACCAAATTATAGACCTGTCTGAATGCACCTCTTAACGTCTGAAGTATCCTTCTTTTCCTATTTTTTATTTTTATTTTTAATGGAGTAGTATCCCCAGACCTCCCTTCATGCGAGTCGGCTTCAACTATCCCAGGGCCGCACTCTCTCTCTTTTTTGAAGTTGTGGATCAGCCCATTGAGGTTTGCGGGGTGGGGGTAGTGTTATCTATCTGATTGGGGATGTAATGTGGTGCACCCAGAGCAGGAAGGAAGGAAACATTTTCTGTGAACATGCAATATACACTTGCATGTTTTAATGCTTTATTTTCTATTTCTTTTTCATTTTAAACAGGCAGCAAAAAATCGTTCTGAGAAATTCATCTTCATCAATGCCTCTAAAGTTAAAACTTTCCATAACAGGAGGACCAGACTTTCAGGTGACCCACTATTTATGTATTTTGTAAAAATTTGGTTTTCATTTCCCGAGTTTTTGACAGCACCGAGACATGGTTTAATTGGGATGGTGCAGTTGGCGGTGACCTGGAGTTGTATATATGAAGTCACAGATTTGAAATTTTTGTTCCATCCAATAGATTACTTCATTCCAATCTGTTTACAATTTTGTCATTTTGTGGGGCAATCATTTGTTAACATTTACATTTTTGATAATGTTAATTGAGTACTTGTCTTAATGGTGAGCAAGAAACAGTTTTACACTTTTATCAACTGAATGTATTAAAACACATCAGAACAACCTTTGATTTTCAAATATCTTTATCTATTTGTCCAAACCTAGGGAAAGACACCTGTTGTATTGACGGTCTAATGCTTATTTTAGCTGACCGCGGTTTTACCAGATTATTGTAGGCAGATGAGTTTGAACGTGATGATCAATGTGTTTCCTCTTTTCTTTCCATCACTTCCTCTCGATCACAGCTTCAGAGCTCGTTCGGTTCGCAGTTACAGTTAAGCGATTCCAAGTCATTAATTCTGAAACCAGATGAAGATTTACCAGTGAATATCCTCTTTGCTCCTACTATGGTAGCTTCATCTCAGGGACTGTTGATAATGAAACCAGTAGGTGGATGCTCCAAGTATACGGTAAGCTCATGCCATGGTTTGCTTCTTTCTTTGGTTGTTTCTTTGTTTGTGTGTTTGTGTGCGTGTTTGTTTGTGTGTTTGTTTGTTTATTATTTGGTCATCTATGTCTTCAATAACATCAGTAGTGACGTTTATTAAAAGTTTTAGCAAATCAGTGTCCCCGAAAATCAGAAAGTATAAACCAATCTGGAACATGAACGTGGTAAAAAAAAATGCCTAAAATGTGGTAAGGAATATTTAAACAAGGAAAACGGGAGTTCAAATAAGCTCCATGGAGTCTGCAAGGATGAACCTTACTTTCCAATCATTACTAGGAAGGCAAGATGATATTAACTTTAGTGAAACAAAGACTAAATTCAGAGAGTGAACAGAAAAGCAATGAATAGAAAGATAATAATAATAATGGACATTTATAATGCGCTGGTATCCGTCAAAAGAGACGCTCATTGTGCAGTGACACAAACAGTGCGACAGCAAAACAAAAGACAGTAAACATAGTACAAGACAAAAATGCAAGCAAAAATGGGCAACAATGAACGATTAATGAAACAGTTTTCATCAGATGAGTCTTGAGAGGGCGTTTAAAAGAAGCAAGAGATGGACTGTGTTTTACATGTTCTGGAAGGAGCTGTTCCACAGAGAAGGGGCAGCAGCAGCAAAAGCTCTTGTGCCCCATGATCGATTTGAGCGATTTTCACACAGAACTATTTTATTGTGTGATCTCATGAAACTGAGATAAGAAAATAAAGAATTGTTTTACTTTGGTGGATTATTTTTATTTAATTTTTGTTTTCATCTCAGGAACATTTAAATTAGGGCAATCCTTCAGACATAGCAAATGAAAATTTTTGAAAGTTTCTTGTGGGACACAAAATATTTAGATGGGTGAGTTTAAGCACATACCCGGGTCTCTTAGTTAGATTGAGGAATATCAGATTATATGTAATTGTAACACGGCTCATTGAAATTGACATACCCAACTCATAATCCAGTTTTATTTATTTTCTTACTATTACTTTTGTTTTTGCTTTTCCCTCTATTAACCTCGTCTTGCAGATGTTTCTTAAAAAGAAAATCATGTAATTCATTATATATTTTTTCATCGGTTTGACAGGTCCCTCTCTCTGGTTATGGCGGTGTCTCGAGTCTTTCAGTCGACGACCTACAAGCCGTCGGCGAGACGTCCGTCCTCGCCGTTGGTGACGTCAACGTAGGACAACGAAAAGTCTTCGCTTTGAAAGTCAGCAATAACGGGGACAGAGCTGCTTTTGTCAAAGTTCTCTGTTTAAGTGGTAAGAAAGCCATCTGGTCTGTCTGTAACACAAAGCAGACGGATGTCTTCCAGAGCAGAGATGGTGAAGGTGTAGTGTACAGTGGTTGGTGTGTCCCACCAGTGTTCGCTTTAGGACACAGGATTCCCACAATTTATCTAAAGGGTCCCGCAAGTAGATTTTCTCTCAGATGGGGGGGGAATTACCTGCAACAATTCCTGGTACTTCCCACAACTTGCACCATTACTGTCCTTACGTAACATGCCAAAAACAAGCCGGTTATGTTAAAGTTTTGTTGATTTTTGTAAGGAATAATGCAGTTGGTCAAATCTTTCCAAAAAAGAAAACACTGGCTTCGTTTGGTGCGGCACTTCACAGTGTGTATTGGTCTCAATGGTCGAACAATTGTACTACACTGTATGTACTATATGCATGCTTAATCTCGGTACGGGCATACACACGTACATCTAACTACTAACGTAATAAAATCCCCCCCCCCCCCCCCCCATCCCCCCCAACCCCCCCCCCCCCCCTCCCAAAAAAAAATATTGGAAATCCCTCCCAAAACTAAAACTATTGACAAAGAGTGAATTTCTACTGACTCTCTGCCCCTAATGTTGTGTTTCATCTTACGTCCAAAGATTCCTATTTCTGTTTAAGTTCCTAATCTACCTGCTCTTCTTCTCTGTCACAAATTTAGTGAAACCATGAAATAATCATAAAAAACAAACTTAATGTTTCTCATTTGTTATCTTCCAGATTTGAAAGCCAAAGTCAAGTTACCAAAGACCCACCTGAGTGTCGAACCACACGAATTTGTGATTCCGGCCAAATCCATTGAGAAATTGTCAGTCGTATATCAGCCAACAGAAAGAGATGCTGCACTCTGTTACTGCCAATCCAGTATGGTGGCAGCGGTGGGATTTTTCTCTGGAGATGAAATAATGAGAAGACAGTATCAAAAGTGAGTTTGTGTAGAAGAATCCTGCACTGAATGTGAAATATTTGGTTCAATCCACTTCCTACCTCTTTTTACTTCAGATATCTACTTCTTACCTCTTCTTCTAACTTCAGAAGTGGTTCAAGGAGGTCTAATGTTAGATGCTCTTATTTCTTTTTCTGTAGAGAGACAAGAACAGTTATTGGAGGGTGTCAGCCCATTTGAGAGTTCAATTAAAATTAGACAAACACTGGATTACTTGCATCGGAGAATTCAGTTGTAATTAGTCAAGGCTTTAACATATCACATAATGTCTGCCTTTTAACTTTTTTTTTTTAAGGCTTGGACATCCTTTTTTTCCTGTAGAGAGTAAAAATTTCAAAAGTGGTTTAAATTTTAGTTTAGTTACAAAAAAACAAAACGCATGCATTTTTCAAAGGCTGCATTCTGAATCATTCATATTAAAAATCTATTTAAGAGCACAATTACAAAACAAATTTTTCACTTTTGTTTTTGTAGCAACTTTTGTCATACTGCTGGTACAACTTAAATTTCCTGACAGTTTATGATTACAGATGCTATCAATGTCTTTGTAGTTTGCATCAATGGCACCCAACCCTTCACTTAGCCGGGCAAAAAATGTATGAGTGAAGTGGAAACGCTTGCCATCATACCTCAGGGAATTCGATAAAATATTTTATTGTCACTTGTCCTCAAAATTGCTGTAGCGTTTTATCTACAGTTTGTTTAACCCTGTGGTGAGGTTTTACGTAGTTTTCTGTCTCTGTTTTAAGGGCTCTAAAGTTCGGACAGGCTCAAGATTTCCAGATGTCTGCTGATAATCCTTTGAAGGGCGTTTTATTCGATAAAACATTCTTGAAGGAAAAGGATGAGAAATCAGGTAAATTACTCATAATTACATATTTAAAGAAATTTCAGCATTTCTATTGGTTCAAAGTATCCTCGTATGGTATGTTTTATTGTGTTTTAGATGAGATATTAATTGGTTAATGCAAACACAGAGACTAACCTACCAAGAAATATTCAACATTCTTTAAGGTTTTACATGGGCAATATATTAAGCTTTTACCTTATTAAAATATATAACCTCTCCTAATCTTGCAAAATTTAAATGTATCCTTCTTCAGTCATTGTTGTGACCTGTAACATTTTCCTCCCCCGCTCTCTAGAATCCTGTCTGCCGACCCGGCCCAACGATATCCACCTCTTCTACCAGTGCGTATCTAGGGTCATGGTAGCCGTTGTAGGGGATGCCTCGACGGGTACTCAGGAGGCAGGTGCAGTGAACGGCATCTTGGGAAACTCAGAGACGCCGCTGAATGGTGACATCGTCGGCTCGGGAGTGATGAACAGGTAAGATCATCTCGTGTCTTATTCCGTGATATCTGTGACTTTTGACCAGCTGCTTGTGTTTGCAACGTTACAGCTTCCAATGGATGATCAATAATGATATTTATTTATGTACATTAATGTTATGCAGTTGTGAGTCGTAGGACATGATGAGCATGGATTTGAGTTTAAATCATTCTCTTACCTCCCCTCGATCTCCTCTCCCATCCCATCCATACTCCTCCCTCTTTCTTTTTTGTTCATCACTGAAAGCAATTCTTGGAATTCAAAACACTTGTGATTTATTTAACCACCACAGGTCGGATCTTGGTTCTGTGAGTCCTCCTGTGAGAGGAACCCGTGCACACTATCGCACACCATCTGCTGGCCATCAGCAGACACCAACTTCAAGATTTTCATCCAATGGGCCCAGTGGCCCATGGAACCTACACCCTGACCATCTTATGTTGACCTGGACCCCCGGCAGTAAACACTCACAGGGCACCGCGAGGATTCATTTCTGCAATCTCTCAGAGAGGAAATTGAGGTACACATACCTTGGATAAATATCCAGAAATTATTGTTTAGATTCTTGCTTACATACATATAGCTTGATGTGAATTATTTGTGGGTGGGTCATTGCTTGAGAAGTAAAGGTGTAGTGTAGCAGTTAAAGTGTCCAACAAACAATCATTAGGTTTCTAGGATATAAGAGCCAGTCAGAAACATCGAAATAGATGGGAAAATGTAAGCAAATTTATTTTAGTGGTTAGGATAAAAATAAGGTGGAAATCTTTCGCAAGAATTGCAACTATACATCACCTTAACATTAGACTCCTAGTATCCTGTTAACTTGGAGGCCCCAAATTTGACGTTCACATTAATGGAGGTGTCAGAATGTATGTATCTCATGAGAATGTATCTCAAATTTGAGATATGTGCTTAGTTGCAAGAAAATGCTATATTTTGCAACTTTCAAGTAAATTTTATTCAAGTTTTTTCACAAATATCGACAATGTGTGTTTCTTCTCCTTCCAAATCTTTGGCGACTCTCCGAAACATCCTGGCGTCCCTTAAAGAAGGTTGTTAATCTCAGTTTGAATAGCAGGGCTTTAGACAAACAGAACAAAGTAAAGGCCTTAGGCTTACATGTATTATTGCATGTTCACAGGGACAGATACTAACCGACACCATATTCACCCTTCAAATTATATGCATTTCCTCTTTTTTTCTTGTTATTTTTTTCCCTCAGCTTTGAGATAGCTTGGCCAGGCCATATCCTAACCATCACCCCTCAGAATGGAATGGTAGAGCCCATGGAGCAGAAAGTATTACTAGTTAGTGCAAACCCGTCCATTCAATCCAAAGGGGTTATCCTTCCTTGGAGTGGAACAATCTATTTCTCTTGTGATAATCAAGAAAAGGTCAGAGCCCTTTTGTATTTTGCACCTTTTTCTTTCATTTCAGGTTTTTTGTTTCATTTATCTTATCCTCTAAAAATAAAGTTATCTTAGTTAATTTCCTATGAGAGTTACAAAGAAATTTAGTTTTGGCAATGAGCGAAGGAGAACCAAACTGGCAATATTCCAAGATTGAACAATGTACAGGTTAGGCCGGTAGGTTGTTTCAAGCCTAAGGTCTTATGATCCTGCATGCCTAATTAGTGCAAGATCTTTGGTCCATTTTTTTATTTGGGTCGGGCGGAATGAAATTTGTGGTGGGTCGAATTTGAGGGCAGAAGCTCTAGAACTTTTATGAAAAGACGACAGAATTTTATCGCTGACAATAAAGCAGCTCTGGCAAAAACTGGGCTTGATCAGCTCTATGTTCCTAATCGTCACCCCTCAGAATTTAATGGTAGAGCCCATTGAGTGGAAAAGATTACTAGAGTGCAAACTAACAAACTCTAGAAGTTGAAAGAAATGCTGACAGAACTTTATCTCATACAATAAAACAGCTCTGGAAAAAACTGGGCTTGTTCAGCTTTAACTTCCCAATTGATTAGTATTGGTTTTTTTTATATCTCTGACATGTGATACAACTGGAATGTTTGTTTAGTTGGTCTCTGCAGTTGTAATTTGTTTATTTAAAGTAATATTATTATCCTCAGTTGATACGTGATTTGTATATTAACATAGAGAAAACAATTTCAGCAGGCACCACTGAGTCTGATGTTGCCAGGTGCATTAAGAAGAAGAACAATGAAATTTGCTTTTCCACGATACACTGTGTTAAGATGATGTGGCTTTGGCTCAAAGATGGTGAAAAGTCCCAGCAATTTGTTAAGCAATCAACTTCATCTGTTGGCATATAAGGAACTGGTGGGAAGTGAAGTATATGTAAGATGTGAAATTTTTTTTTTTTTATCTTTTTCTTCATCTTTAGGAGATCAAAGTCCAAATCAGAGAAGATCTTGCCTTAGATACCTCAATATTTCCAACATCTTCCAAACAGTTGCAATCATTATCTACCGAGCCTTCCACACCAGCTGCACTGAGGAGACCGTTGCCCACGGCAACTGTCTCTCCCAAAGAACTTAAAGTCAGGTCAAAGGTCATCTGTTGTGAAGATGCTCATGTTGGACAGAAATCTGGTACGGATCTTTCGAGCCTTGTTTCTTTGTCATTTGTCAGGCTCATCTTGTATAAAATATACACTGAAAAATTTATCAGAGGACATAAATGTTTTTTTTATTTTATTATTTGGCCAAACTACTTTGCGATTGAATAAAAGTAAAGCATAATCACAGGGCTTTTGTTTGACGATTGGAGAATTGAAGAGTTTTAGTGCCACGCTTAAACTGTTGGAGAGAGTCCAACGATCTTAGTTGATCTGGGAAGTGAGTTGCCCAAGCGAGGAGCTGTGTGTTGGAAGCTTCGATCACCAAAGGTCTCCATACAAGACTGGGACTAGAAGCTGCAAGAAGGTGTCTGTTTGATGTAGAAGTGTTCAAAGTGGTATATACGCATCTTATCAGGTAGCCAATGTAATTCCTCGAGTTGTAAACATTGTAAATTTAAACTGATACCCTTTCTCGATTCTATCCTGACAGAGTTCATCTTTGAGTTTGAGAACACCAAACCGTACCCGATGAAGTGGAATCTATCCTCGTTCGCCCCTGCCTACCTGAAGCAGGCGGACGGCACCGTCTGTCGAACCACCTATTCCGCCTTTCGATTCGAAAGCACCTCTGGCGAGATGACCCCAGGCCAGAAGATGCAGGTGGGTCGTGATATATTTGCAACTTTACCGTCTCTCTTTGTTGGATAATTAATCGAGATAAACAATAAATGCGAAAGAATTGGAGAAGTCAAAGATGATGTTAAGTTGATACATTTCATTATCTGCCTCTATTGTAGTACAACTCTTGGTCTTCTTTATCTACATTTATAGCTCTCTTTGTTTTTTCTTTCTTATTTTTGTCACTTTTAGCTGTCCCTGCATTTCATGCCGAGAGAAGAAGGTGATTATTCCCAGTTTTGGGATCTTGAGGTAAGTGTTGTCATCGAATTGTTTATTTTAAGGTTTAGAATTGTATTTGACAGTTACCATGACAACAATGCTACAACAATTTAACAATGTTGTCATGGTAACTATGAAATCATAAAATCTTGCATCTTTCCTTCATTTAATTACCTGCAGGGAACATTGAATGTTCAAAAAAGTAGTTTTCTCTTTACCGTGTTGCAAAAGCTGCTCTTCATATTGTTTCTCCACTCATAATACTTAAATGATTCCTAGCTCTTCACCAACATTTTATGACTTTGTCCACAGAGTTCGTCCACTCAGAATCTCGTGTCTCATAAAACAAGGATAGAGCTCTCAGGCCACGGACTTCCAAAGAAACGTACCTCTCAGAATGTCGATAATTATTCCAGAACTTTTCCAAAACAAAATCTCTACGACCAAGCACTAGCCAAACAACTCTCCAAAAGTCAGCCGTTGGACCTCACAAAAGTATCCAAGTCAGTCTCATCGAACAATCCGATTGGTCTGTCGAAGACTACTGCAATGCCTGCTGGGAAAGGTCAAAGGTAAGAATATCAATCTTGATGTTAGCTTGATGCTTCAGTCTGGTTAGAAGAAAATAAGGACTGCTAAACCTTTTTTTTTCACTTTGTGTTTTAAATAAGCAAACATTTTTTCTTAGAGCATTAATCTAAAAAGAATCCTTGTTTAATGCTTGTGAGGTTTTCATTGTGTTCACATCCTTGACAAATTTTACATCATGGATGCCTTTTTGTATTTCAGAAAAGATTTTCTTCAAAAAGTTCCAAGTGGTTTTACAAGTTTTGAAAATCTCAAAACAATTGTTTTATTTATTAAGCGTTGACATTTTTTCTGTGATTTCAAAAACATCCTTTATATTTTGTTCAGTTTTCTGTTTTTCTTTTAAGCTGATCATGAAAAGTAGTTAAATGTACAAAATTTAGATTCTTTTGGACGTAGGATTACCTAATCTACCTTCCACTCCCATCTTGCCATTCTCAGTTCAAGACACAACAGCAAAAAGTCATCAATTGTTATCAGTGAATCGGCTAAATTTGATCGCTGCGAGGCGAACCAGTCTCAGACGGTCACCGTTCGGCTGAAGAACTGTTCCATGAGTCCTCAGACAGTAAATATTCATATAAGTCATTGCGTAAATATTAATATAAGTCATTGCATAAATATTCATTAAAGTCATTGCATAAATATTCATTAAAGTCATTGTGTAATTATTCATATAAGTCATCACGCTTTAACTCTTCTTAACAAGCCCACTTGTACTCAAGTGGCCGATGAGTTTGGACTTTTCCCAGGGTGGGAAAAACCTTTGCTCTAATGGGTGCATATGCCTGGCCAAGTGTAATGTCTTTTTGTTTGGGGTTGGGTGGGGGGGCATATGTTCACCCATTCTGGCACACTCACCTTTTCTGGCAAACTCAATTTTTCTGGCATATGCATTGATTACAGCATACATGAGTTTGGTTGCTGTTCTCTGTAAAACTAGTTTCTTAACTGGTTTTGTTTACTGCAAATGAAATATTCCTTCTGGCAAATGAAAAGATGAGAGTTGAAAGGTTGTAAACTTTAGATGGATCATATTTAATAAAAAATCAAAAAACACTTATGATTGTACTTAAATTATGAAACCCTACTATTACTGAAAAGTTTGTCCTAATATGATGTACTATTATTGCTAGGAGAGATGTGAGCTTTTCAGGCCCCTAGGGGTTATTTGGGGGGGGGGGGTGGAGGGGATTGATTGTACCCTCTTATTCACAACTTTTGAAACATTTCTCTTTAGTTATAATAAACATGACTTTTCACTTGTTGTAGTGAAGGAAATGGTACAATTGATTGAGAAGAAAAGAAGGAAATATCATAATGTTGTAAGAACCTAATTATACTCTGTAGGAGGTCACTTGCAAATAAAGGGTATGTTGGCCATTTGGCATTTCTAAAAGCAGCCTTAAGTTCTTGCTGCTACTTTAGGTTTCATTTGTTCTTCCTTTCCTCTTCTTTAGGTCAAGTTTGTGAGTCCTCGACAACCCTTCTCCATCACTCATCACGAGCATGTGATTAAACCTCGACATTACCTCAAGCTGCCCGTGACATTCCACCCGAAGACCAAAGGACATTTTGAAGCCCCTTTGGTCATCCAAACAGAACTTCAGGAGAATTTGGTGGTTCGATTGATCGGGGAGTGTTTCTGAGCATCTGAACGAAATTGTTATATCTTTGAAGAGATAATCAAGCATTAAGATTTCTATTATGCATACAATATCAAATATCATAAACTGAAAAGCTGGCTTTGAAGACTTAGGAATGTTCTTTTCTTATATGTTCCATTAATAAAAAATATGTATTTGGTAATGTCACAGCAGTGTGATATTAAATATCAGTTTCTTGTCAGTCATGCATGCTTTGGCAATTATATTACATTAAAGTTGCCAGGTGCAATCAACTTATGGGCTTTAATTAGACACAAACCAATATGCTATACCCAAATGGGCAACACAATTAGATGGAGTCTGGTAAAGTTTTGTCATTTATTTCAACTGCAAGGTTTAAGGAAGACTTCAGCCAGATTTTTTAGTCTTGATATTTGATAGTCAAAGAAAAACAGACAAATTTGATAGCTTGTAAGGTATCTATAGATGTTCAGGTTTTCAAGATATTTTCATCTTTAAGAAATATGCTATATATCTGGATTGCTCCTTTAAGGGTCATTTCTCAACAAAAAAATTAAAAGTGATATAGAAATACAATCTGGAGGGATGGCAGTGTTTTTCTAACGGTCTATAACAAACTCAAATTAATTTTGTGTCTAAAGGTATCCTTTACCTGTGCTTATTAGTCTTTAATGCACTGTTATGATTAACTCACTTATTCAAGCCATTTGTGGATATTAAAGTTTATTATCATTCCACAAAGTCCATGACATTTTGTCGTTTTAGAAATTATGCTTATTCTGTCAAGGTGCTGAATAGATTGTCTTCCAGCTGTACAGTACAAAATAGAAGGTGCAGGAGATTGCAAAGGCTTTCTTCTTTTTTTCCACAAAGATTCGAAGATGATGTGTAAACGTTAAAATACTCATTCCCAATTTCTCTAGGTGGGTTGTTTATTCGTGCCGGTATGTGATCCAGTTCTGAACATATTTTATAACAGTTTTTCCAAGTTTCTTTAAATCTGCTGTATTCTGTTGAATTTTTGAAAGAATTTTTACAGAATTTAATATCTGAAATATGAACTCATGATAATACTTTGTATTAGTTTTAACAAAGTTGCATTTCAAGTGAGGAAGGAAGAAAAGGCCAAACATTTTTGAAAATATCTACCTTTGCATATGATTAAACGATAGATACAAAAGTGTTGGGGCTAAAAGATACAATGCTCAATTGATTAAAAGAAAGATTGAAAGCTTGTCTTTGTTAGATCAATTACAATACTGTATTAATTTGAATAATGCTTTCTGATGGTTGATAGAGATTTTTCCACTAATTAAATATCATAATTAAACGTACATAACCTGATATTTACGGTTTTCTCTGACAAATATGTTTTCATTTTTATAGTAGCAAAACCAAGACAACTGCAAATTTATTCTAGAAAAAATATTGTTGACATTATCCAGTTTTAGTACTGCACTGAAATATTACCAGTTGAGTTTACATGACCAAAAAAGTTTTGGTCCAAAACGGAAAAAAAAATGGAAAAATGAAAAAACTCTTTTAACAGATATTTACTCGTAATCTTCAAAGTATGTTGTTATTTTTCAAAAATGGAACAAAAAATATCAACACTTAGCTTTCTACTACAGCACTAACATGTCAAGTTTAATTAGGCCGAGCCTGATTAGCATATAAAATTCTGGGCTGATATTTTCCTTTGTCATCAGTTGATTATTGCTTATTACCAAGCTGGGAGGAAATTTTGACAAAACGGAAACAAATATTTCAAGGTGTTTGTATGAAACCTTCCACGAGGCCTAGCAAGTAAATGGCAAGCAATTCTGTCGGGAGGTGCCCTTGGATGGTATAGCTTTATGAATGGAATGTAACCAGCTGTTTTTTAAAACCGGAAATCAAGTGTCAGAGGGGAGAAGAATTATGAAAATCATTAATTTAATTTTTTTGGGCTGCAAATCAACTAAATAGCCTCATTTTCATCATCATCATCAGGGAAAAATAGTATTCTTACAAATCTGTGAAATATGAGACTCGAGTTAATTAGC
>KN886846.1:15358-26921 GCA_000934455.1 Apostichopus parvimensis
CGGGCGGGCTGGGGGTCAACTTTCAAAATATAGGACCTGCTGTCAACATCTCTTATGTTCCATCACCCATGCTGTTATAACTGTGCACGATATATAAGTGACGTTAGGTCAATGAAACTTAAAAATTGAGCAAGTTCCATCTTAAGAAAAAAAAGCATCTGCTTGGGGTTACACGTGACGGTATTCAACGTCGGCAATAGCACAACTTTAGCTTGTGGGCTCGTGACCAAAAAAGATCTTTTTTTACAATTTAACCATATACCTTTTCTGGTTCCTCATATTTCTCATTACCCCCGTGAAACATATACATACTTTCACACTACTACATTTTTCACAAACATCAACATCGGTTCATGGTAATTTCCAAAGTATCCCCAACCCTGACATATGGTTCTAGTACGGTGACTCTATATATACGGCGCTATACTAAGTCTTGGGCGAGTCAACCACTTTTACTCAAATGAATAACTTTGTACGCAGTTATGTCAGGGAGTTGTTATTCCATAACAACTCCCTGGTTATAAATATATCTTTCGTATATATGAATTATCATTATGCAACTGTTTAGCGTAAACAACCAGCAGATTTTTACGGCAAGAACAACTCCGTCGCGATTCTTGTAGATGCAGAAAAATATATTATATATAGAATAACCATTTTGTAAACGTTTTGGAAAAGCAAAACATTAGGAATGAGGGTGGAGGGAGGGGGGGGGTGGGCTGTTGAGGAGCACAAACGGAATTCGTACCAACGATCCCAGTTTCATGAATATAACTGCAGACATGACTTGGAGTACAACAACATGAGTACACTAAGTACATTATTCCCGATTATATGCGTACAATTATACAAGGCACTATTAAGCCCGAGTACAGGTATACGTTAACTAAATGCCCCGATAGTACACGAGTACCAATCCAGATGGTTTTCTCAGGTATCACACTTTATGTGATTGAGTACCATCGTCAAGAGCTAGAGTATATCACTTGGGGTTGAGGGGTGGGGGGAGGGGCTGTTCCTCATACATGGTTCAATGTAGCGTTTTTTTTTTCGAAACCAGTGCTGTCCGGGAAATACGATTTGCTTTCTTTTGTGTGTATATATACGTTCCTCCTGTGTTGCATACTATAATGTGTTTGTATACATTTTTGGAAAGCCTATAAAAACATTTTATGTTGCCTTTATATGGAAAATGTAAAGTTTGGAAAACGTTGTGCCAATATATATACTTTGCAATACACGCTATATCTGCAGAGCGCATAATTAGATGGTGTAGTTAGTTTCATTTCGTTATCTTGTGACTAGAGAGAGAGAGCAGTATACCATGAAAGTTTAACGGTGGTAATTTGTGATTCTTGAACGTTTTTCGGATATCCGAGATCCTCAATGAATACCCGGCAACCTCGATAGCTAACAAAGGTTTAGACCTTGAAAGGTGTTTGTATGGAACAATACAATGTTAGTGGTATTGTTCGCACGATCGATGAATACAAGCCTCTCTTTGGAAAAAACTCAACCAGGCATGTGACTCTATTGACGACGGTTGCAATGGTCCTTCGGTTGGACCTGTAAAGAATTTTACCTTCTCCGCGAGGCAGAGGAAAGAGACAGACAGAAAGAAGTATAGAAAATCCATCCTATATATATACTTCAAACTTAAGACCACGTTTTGTGTAAATCCCCAGAGAACGCATTGCGAATTTTAAAGGGCAAAGAACGTTCTGGCCACACAGCATACGAGCCTCCTGTAAGCGAATAAGGATGGCCGCCAACATAGAGGAATGGAGGCAATCACTGTCAATGCGGGGGGGGGGGAGGACGGTGGGGGTAGGGATGTCTTTCCATTGCCCCCTTTCTTGTGGCCTACAAAGTTTAAATGTTGTTACAGAAAGTACACGGTCGAAGTATGATAATCCTTCACCAAACAATATGGTTATATAAGACAGCACACCATGGGGAGTTCTCCCTTCATGCCTCCATACATCCAATATCACCCCCTCCCCTCGCCCCCTCACCCCTCCTTTCCTTCCCTTACCTACACTACAACCCACACCTTCCGTCTCCCAATTAAGGTTAATTATCCATGATAAACGTCAATTGAATTAACATTTCCGATGAAGCCCCGATTCGGCGTGTTTGACACAATTTTGTCTCGTCATAGCCTTTCATAATGATATCCACCAATTAAAACACTTCATCCGCATTGCATAAATACTTAGATGTAATGGGAAGTATTTTACGCTGGTACATCCCTCCCATAGCATGACACGCGCATTTCCAGTTCACGATAAGCCATATATACTCATAACTATTACCGCCTTTTCTTTTTCGTTTTTTTTTTTTTGTTTTTGACACGACTGGCATACACACATAGTACATAGCGTGACATCTGAGAGCTATCATGGTATAGTCGTATATATGCAGCATTCGCAAGCATTAATTCTCCTCCCCTCGTTGCTGTATGTAGATATCTAACTTACATATATACACCAACCATATCAGCAGAACCCGTCAATGCATGGGGTGAAGACCGATTTTGACATAAAACGGAGACTGTCGTTTGTCACAAGTCAAGTTTGTGATAAAAATCCATCTTGACATACCGGTCTCACTATCTGGCGTTGCTTTGAGCCTCAGTTGCGATAAAATGTGCGGCATTTACCCCTGTTAGTAACGTCTCCTGCAGCTTGCGGTGTCAGGCAGTTCCTTCGCCTCCATGGGCATTTCAATTGGGTAACAAATATGGCGTCCTTTCTCGAGGCTGCAGGTTATACTGAAGAAAATGTTTAACCGTTGACGCGGTTCTTCATTTCCACATTTCCACACTTCCACACTATAGAATCTATCAATTTCTGTGGCGGTTTTGAAAGGCTTTTAGTGATAATATAAAATGTGATGCTGTTGTCAACATGCAGGTCTGCTTATATAGGTATACGGACACCTATGGACTCACATTGTCCTAATCACTCTATAATATACATTATAAAAATCATGAAAATAGCTGCACCTCCTATAAAAAATTGACAATAGTTTTATTTATGAATAAACATTAGTTATACTTATGCACATTGACGATGTAAAGGAAGTGACCGCCTAATTTTCTGTTATGTTATCCCTCTGTTTTACAACCTTCGTTTCATGGACACTGAGTACAGGTTTGTGGCCTAATGCGATTTATTAAAATAATATATTGTCTTCTTTGCAAGGAGGAACACCACCTTATTCAAATGATATATGTGGGCTTGTAATTAGGGCTTAACTTATTAAGGGCTAAAATAAAAAGTGCAACACTCCACGTTATAGTTTGCACATATTTAGTGAGTTTTCCCAGATTTATCACAAACTTCAAATACATGTGTGTACGTTAGAAACGAAAAGAGCTACTCGATAAATTTCAACAGATTTTAAATGAGATTATGACACACAACAAATCTACTGAATATGCATGGGCAAATTGGCTAGGTGTCCGTAGTACTTAAACGTTTTTATTGATTTTTTTGAATAAATTATGTACGTTATTATGTAAATTATGTTCGGTATACTATAAAGCACATAAAAAGCCATTTGAAGTTCTGTTTTTTTTTAAACGTTTAAGAGCAACGATATACAAGTGCGGTTTTTCCCTCTCTGTCTTTCCGACTCATACAAAGTTTTTGAAAGGTTTTTAAATGCTACCCTCAAGTGCATTCCTTACCATTAAACTGTAGGAGCCAACAGTGTCTATACAATTAAATTAATTTCACCAAACTGACAGTTAATTAACGAGTAAATAATAGCTCAATTCGATTGTTAAATACATTCGTCAACCAAACGGTTATTATTATCAAATCACGCGCAAAATGGAGACGGAACATCATCTCAAACTTTGAGCACAATTTCTGCATTAAATATCTTGAATGGAAATGTGACATCCTTCAAGTCCCCCCCTCCCCCCCCCCACTAAAGCATTGTAAATGAGGAGTAAGCAAGTCTAATCAAGTTGTTACTTTTTGTATATACATGTCATTTTGTGCCCACACATTTTTTTAATATCAGCATTATGTATATGTCTACTAACATCACATATATAGGCTATATACAAAAATCAAAAACAAATCAAACTTTTCACGCCTCAACCATTATTGGCAATGGACATTGACCGTTCAATCTAATGAGATAGTTTGTTATGGATAGACCACCAAAAAAAATCAATAAATCGGCATTGGGACGTTATTATAATTAACTCTAAATCTCTAATGTCTTAAATATTGCAGAGAAACAGACAAGTAAAAACCAAGTGACAGTAACTTTGAAGCAACTCCTCGAAATCAAATGAAAGGAGTTTTAAATGTTTTTTTATTTTTAAATATCTCATGAAAAATACTATTCCCTCGTTCATTTCTTTTTCATATTATTATTCTCCTTGTTCTTTTTTTAATCTGCAACCTAATTCTCGTAAAGTAATCAGCAAAAAGTAGTTATGATTTTAACCGTTAATCAGTTAAATGATATTGGCTTTGTTTAACAATAAATCACTTCTCAGTTCTCACTGTTACTTTTCAGTTTACTTTCACCTCTCTTCTTCTCTGTCAGAATGAACAAAATATAGCCTTCCATAACCAGTCGTTCGCTTGCAGATTAAACACAATATAACCTCCTGTCACCAGTCGCTTGTTATATTTCCAGCTGAAGATCTCTTTTAATATAACAGGCTAGCGTTACATTTCTTACAGTGTAACATGTGTTATACCATGCATGTTCGTGCCACAGCCAAGAAGTAATAACTGAGTACATACGGGATTAACCATACACAGTTTATATACTCTTATAATATAACCCTATACTACATGAGAATCGAGTGTATGTTGAGCACACCAACGTGTATTAAATATACATCCTTATCTGTATCGACATTCTGTGTCATGAATGCTAAGCACGCGTTTAGGTTATAACTAACAAAAGGCACGTCAGAGGAAACATATGTCGAGTTACTTAATTCTTTTTTCTTATAGTTTTACTATGTTTCTTTCTTTTAACCCAAACCAAAACATATCCTCAGAATTTGGCATATTCCTATAGCGTGCATGATGCATCGCGTGTTAACCTTTACTTCAAGAACGCCTATAAATATATTTCCTTCTGATCGAAAATATAGAACATCCACATAACATTAAAGGGACTACATATAGTGAGTGATGCAGAAAGACATATCGCCCTGTATGATAGCCTATATCTGTATGTCTGTCTGTCTGTCTGTATCACCATGACAACAATGAGAATCGTCTGATTCTCCAAGCTAGAACCCTTTAAAATTATTAATCTTTCAACTAATACTTACGCAATCTGTTTTTTTATTATGGAAATATCGTGATTATTTAAGCAAATGGAGCGATTCGGGAGTCAATACGTAAGTTCATGAAGATGCTACTTGGATATAGAAATATACACTGCTCCCTTCAAGTTTTGAGGAGGAAATGGCAACCAGTGATTGCCTATAATGAGGTATACAAACCACACATCAACGATATAACTCTACATTATTATCATTACAAATTTAATCTCAAATGATATACCTGTATGTATACATATATATATGCGTGTACAGTATATATATTTACATATATGTTTCCCGTAGAATACAAGCATTGGTCCTGCTTATAATTTAAATAATTTATTAACGTTTAACGAATATGTTAAAATATTCATTCAGTCCACTTGACTTTACGACTTGCTTATCAGAAATTTATCACAAGAGAGGACAGAGTCCGGTTGAGTAGGACTGTAGAGCCGTATGGTACGGCTCTGGAGTGGGATCATGATGTTGTGTATTCAGTGTGTAGTACGTATATTGTCAAACCAAGACATCCGTATATAAATCCAGTGACAGTTTGGAAGGCCGTTTACCCCATAGTAAACTGGCAGCTTCCAGGGATCACGAAGTTTTTCTCAACCCCGATGACAGAGTAGTATAGCAACGGTCTTCAGATGGCCGGAAAGTACTTAAAACACACGATATGCAACGATAAGGTCAATTATTTGAGCAGTATAGCAAACAATCGGAAAACCCAATCACCATCTGTCACTTCAATATAGGAATGACACTCGCTTTGAAACTGAAAATGCCAGATATATAAAGCCTAGGACAGAGGAAAATTTAGTTTTGTCTGATGAAAAAGAAGAACCTATAGGCTTATCATCCTGGTGACGTTTGCAATCAATTCCTACGTGCCGTTTTACAAGATTCAACATTCGAAAGTTGACACGTATATGTAAACCCAATGTGAACTTGAAGCAAACAGGCCTGATGTCATAGAATATAAGGTTTAATGTTACGCTTCAAAATAGGAATACATCTCAATATGAAAACACTACAGTAATTGGTATATTGTTATACTTTACATGCACCTTAGGAAAAAATTGAACATGATATATCCAATCCAAGGTCAAAACAAATAAATTGAAAAATGAAGAGTAACAAAACGTTTTGCTGCCGACATGCAACTTTGATATCACACCTGTTTGCCTCAAGTTCACCTATACATATCTGAGATAATATCGATTACCAATATCTCAATATCATGGTATTTATAGGAATTGCGCGCAAATTTTATCAGGATGATTAGAACTAGAATGTGTTTCCCTTTCATCAGCCAAAAATATTTTTCCCCTTTGCACTATCCTTTAAGATTCTTTGGTCACAGAAGTGATCGAAATAACGAAGCTATACGGGGATGGTATAACACGGGTTAAAACTTTGCCACCTTACATACTGGTGTGTTAATCAGTCTCGGAAGCAGTAAACGAAACGTTATCACGAAGAATCGACGGCAAATATACACCAGTTGATTTAAACATATCAAAATACGGGATTTGACCTACTTTATGCCTAATCCACCCCCTTCCCGACCACAGCCCAAGAGGGGGACCCTTCGGTTTAACACCCTCCCTCCCCCTATTCCCATTCATCCCTACACACACAAAACAATAACGTTATTAGCACAACCTTGCGTGTAGATCTCATTTCTATATACCTGAATATGCCTCAAATGCACCACTTCACGACTAAAAATGTAATTGTTTTATGCATGAAACGAACCCCCCCCCTCCCCCCCCCCTCCTACAGAAATACACCCATCCCATGCGCCTTTTTAGCAGCTTGGATCCGCCGCCCCTGCGTGTATACAGTACATATATAGGAGGACACACGCTCTGTGACAGGTGTTACTATACTAATGGCCCAGCGTATATATGCCAGGTGTGCTGTTGTGGCAGTATACCCTGGTTACCCCGAGGAATGTAAGGGAAATAACTTTAATCAGAGATTGGTTGTATATATTATATCCTATACGTAATCCAGCTGTCTGTATATTCATGCGCTTGTAAGTTCTAATACGGCTACGTCACCGGCAGTTGCTGCGATGCAACAGCAGTCTATGACCCTGTCATCATGCGCCCTAATTTTTACTGAACCTTCGGGCTAAACGACAAAAACACAGAAGATCAGTACGAGGAAGCCAATGACATCAATCTCTGACTGAATCTGTCGCAAGTAAGCAGTTTTATATTATATAATTCACCAATATGAAAGTGCAGAAGACGTCCGAGAAGTGATCCTATATAGTTTAGACACACCTGATCAAGTGATCATTACACGAGGTACACAAAATTGTATACACAGAAACACATGCACGCACCCCACACACACATACAAACAAACACGAACACACAGAGCTTTAATTCAATTAAAACAAAACTAAATTGAAAACAATCTAAGTCTGATCACTTGAAAATCTTGTCATAATCTAGTTATATAAAATACGCGACCAAAACAACAACAATTGTTTTCATTTCATGTAACTATATAAATATATTATATAGGCTAATGCTATACGTGTAACGGTACATACATGTTTAACGGTACAACATAGGTATGTACTATAGTAGTAGGTATGTGAGAGGTATGTAATATATCAACACAGCCGCAAACAGTTGGCATAAATATTTTTCAGTGAAGTAAAAATGATTGCACATCCTACTTGAGAAATATTTGAAAATACTGCCAATAATTAATTCAGTCCTATTAAAAACACTGTTCGGGATATGAAAACAACTCAAATGATTGCAATAAATTAGTTAATTAACAAGAAAACTAACATTTCATTATCTTTTAAGATATACTATATGATACATAATAATATTATACGTTGTACAACACTGCATTGTTTTAAATGCGATTAAACAACTTGATTGTATTTTGCAAATACATTATTCTGCCAGCAGAATAATGCATGAACGTTCACGAATGAGAATTAATCTTGTTTAAACAATAACAAAAATCATTACTAGCTGCATGGTAAATGGAAATATCACTAAATAAATTTTCTGCCCTGTATTCCAAATTCATGGCCGTACTTTATCATTCATGTTATATGTCGAACATGTCGGTGCCAAAAACAAATATGTCACAACAATATAGACCTACACCAAATTGTTTAACTACCGTTTCCTTCTAAATGTTGAAGAAAACTTATATACTTTTGCCGCCACTTTTCGAAAAAGCTGAATATTGAATAACAGAAGATATATATACTTAATGGGTTAAAACTCTATAAGTAATGTGCAAAAGTATTGACTGTTTAACATACAGTTACACGCTATTATATATGGCCTATACATTAAAGAACATACTGTAGGCACATGGGTAATTATATGCGCAAGGGATCAATTATATACTTAGAATGGAGAGCGCCTTTTGTCCGGGGAAACTTTCCCCCTATTCTCTATCTCTATTGCTCTGTATTATCGTTTCCATTCCCAATTTCAGAAATATCTTCGAGTAAGGAAACTAAAATGCATTGGGTGCACTTTCTATCAGGGTTCGTGGTTACAAATCGCTCATAATATACTCAGTATCTCTGTTCACGTTTAACCCCCTGCCTGTATATGCAGGCAGTTGAAACATAGCAGCTGCATATAGTGTGTTGTGTCTCAGACGTATTGAGGCAAAAGTACCCGAAGGTATCCTAAATTGTTAGAGGATATTTAGTCTACTCATGGCAAAAACCATCACTCCGTGCTCAATACGTTTCCTTAGGATCGTTAAAACACACATGTCCCTCCCCCATCCCCCCTTCCCCCACACACAAACCCCTTGCACTTCGACAAGACTCAAAATTTTGGTGTTTACTAGCTGGATTTCGCCATTTGCCAGTAGCCAAAAAAAAAGAAGGGCGAAGTTTTCTGCCAGTAGACTTTTAAGTACATAAACACATAGACCTAATGCGTAGGTTAACAATCATCAGTCAAAGATTCGGCATGATCTCTGTACCTAAAATAAGCCCTTTAATACTGCTTAACCCAGTAAATGAGAGCCGTATACATAGCCGTACATATTTCTATCTATACGGCTCTGCAGTAAATATTAGTGGGCTGCCCTCATCAGCCTGTACAGTAACTGATATATATATAGGCATTCAGTAAAATGCCAGTAAGAACTTGATTTTAGCTATATATAGTTGATGTTTTAGACATGGCATCTGTGAAGTATATTGTTATCGGTACCCTTGGGAATTAAGTTAAACGTTGCTCGTCAAGGCATTCTACTTATGCTTCCACCTCCATATCTATGCTTTCTCTCGAATTTAATATGCTATACATATTTTACAATGGGAAAATTTAACAAATTTCCAAATGGTCTGAAGAATTATATTATATGGTATAAACGGAGAACCGTCTATATACGAAATGGTAAACATATTTTAAGAAGAGTAAAACATAATTTATTGGTTACGCAATCCCAACCAACAGTCATGACGAACTGCAAGCTCAGGCCCATAGCCAGATCGGGCGCAGTTGCCCCACCCCCCTCCCGCCCCTCCCATGAAGACTGTTGTGCCCCTCCTTAAACAATTGGTGCCCCCTCACACAATCTCACAATTCCTGGTTATACGAGCATGCCCAAGCTACTTCAATTTTGGTTCAATAAAGAGGTTATGTATAGAGCTGCATCACAAGATTGTGAGGATTAAAAGATGATCTGTCGTCATTTCCGGATAGTTAGAAATCTCAAGGGTTTTTTTAAGTTACCAATCGAACTATAAACAATCGTTTCCACGAATTTTGTATCCGGACAATGTCTTTAAATTACTCATATATTCCATCTATGAAGACGTTTTAAATATTTCCGCCCTTGAATTATATTGTGAAACGACGTCCTGTTTACACCGAAATCTGCGAAAACGTCTTGATAAACAGATGTGATGCTTTCCTTGTCTATATGACAGATGTATGAAACCTTTAAATTATCAATGTATATGCATATATACACCTAAAATACCAAACTTACTGCTTCACGTGCATATGATGAAACCGTGTTAAACGAGGAAGTTGCCATTTATCTAACTTTGGCAACTCTCTGGTAAAACAAAGAAAAGTTCATATTTGGATCTCACCTATATACGATTTTTAATTCCCTATTTTCTTTTTCTAATCATTCTCTGCTTAAAAACTGATGTGACTATTAATTATTAAGTATACCATTGTAGGTGGGCGTCCTGTTTACGTCACTCGTCCTTATGATATTTATAATCATTATTTATTGTGATAACATTGGTAATAATTACTCATTATACACTGACGATATAATAATAATTATTAGCAGTCATTTGCGTTATATATAAAACTAGAATTAACAGTAAGGCCTATATGTATATACTACAGATACGTGCTTTCTCTTTAGCCTTCTTCATCTTTTTTGTATATCTTGTTAGTTTTGTGTGTACATATAGGTTTATGTATTATTGTATGTATTAATATACTAAAAGTAATATTAATCAAAAAACATTTTTGTTAAACAAAATTACATAAACGAAGTTCGTTTTGGTTTCACATCCCTCATTAAGTCTTATATGACATATAAAAATTAAAAACCATCATAATTTCATCTTGCACGAACGAAATTTCCATTCTGACTTAACCTGATGGGTTTATATATTTTTTGGGGTCAAAGATATATCATTCGAATAAAAAATAAACGGTTTATTGTTGAATGCGATACAAAACATCATACGACTGAATCTCTGTCTCCTTGTATCGTGTGATACGACCAATCATCCTTGCAATGCTATTTTTCCGAGTATACTTAAAGGAGATAAAAAAGACCCAAACTATCATATAGCTTATATATATCACAGAACATCTTCGTGAAGAACAACTCCCTCAAACAGCTAAGAAAAATCATGTTTCGTTTGCGAGTTATGATCCTATAGTTTAAAAGCAGTGTCTGATACCTGTCACTTTGTAAATCTGTGATGTCATAGCACAACCAGGATCTGAAACCATTTTACTTTCTCTTGGGTGCGTTCTTTCATTATTCTTTAGTTTGTTTTTTGAAGTATAGAATGTGGACAGGCTTTACACAGAAATCCATGGCATCATTAAGCCAGGCTACGAATTTCATTATTGCAAAACCCAAGAGTCCATTACAGAAAAGAAACTGATTGTAATACATGAAGAAGCCAAAAATAGAAAGAAAATGCAGCACATGTGACTCGATGACGTTATACTTAGACTTAATCAAGTCTTC
>KN886846.1:43808-54242 GCA_000934455.1 Apostichopus parvimensis
TTGAGTGACGAATTGTAGTATAATTGTGGCCCGACTAATTATCTAAACTGATCTTTTTTCTTCTTCCTTTTTCATCCTTTTGCTTAATTGGTCATGTACTGGAATTAAATAGGTAAAGACATTGTTAAAATGATGGACTTATAAAACTGACCTACGAGAATATTGTTGGGAGTATCATATACATAACAATGCACGCGCGACCACTCCTACTATGACGTCATAAAATGACACGTAACAAACTCTGCCTCGGTTTGTATATACAGGGCCTAGTTACACGAAAATAAACTGATCTTTTGGTGATGGGTATCCAGAAAATGCAAGAAAATGGATACGACGATACGTATACCGTATGTTGGTCAAGTTGTTTGATGAAAAACGACCTTTAAATTTATTTATATCTTCTTCTTTTTTAAATAGGACATTTGGAATAAATTAATGTACATTTTACAATTCATGACAACCCTTCGTTTCTGGGTACAAACACCTGCTATAAATATCTATGAATATGTGTAGTACTTTGATTATTTTGCATATAGCAATTATAGATCTGCGAGACCAAAATACGGTTATTTTACACTTGTAAAATTATTCCATGCATATAACATACACATATTTTTGTTATAATATATATTGATAAATTATATATAAATATATATCGAAATAGGTCATGTTAATATATGTGAACGTATATAGGTCGCTGTAACAACCAAATAACGCCAATAGGTATCAAATCCCATGCATGTACAGTATGACCAAAACGAAAGTGGTCAATAACCTAGTTACGATATGTAAATGTGTTTTAAACAAGGTTCTACAGTACTATGTGTTAAATTTATTGACTCATATAATGATGCGCGTTTCTATTTACACCAAATGTGCTGATATGTATTGTGACTAATTAATTCTCGTTTCGTTATTTACATTTAATCATTTTGCAATGACTATGATGCTCGTATACTTAACCAAAATCACAAAGAAGTATAGGCTAGAAGGCCAAAAAAAAAGACGTATTTATTCATAAAATTAATTCTATAAAGTGGGGGATTAATATGTTTAGAATTCCCCACAAAGTTTTAGTGTGAACTAAAAATCTATACAGGCCTAATTGAGGACGAATGCTGTGGGTTACAAAAAATCATAGGATATCATAATTTAACAACTTTAATTCTCAAATTTCAAATTTGACGAGTAAAACCTGTATAGGAACATTAGTCCAACTACAAGACCTAAATCTGATATATACAGCGTATCTCAGCTGTTTGTCACACTAATGCAAGAGCCAGGGACTTACCATTAATGGTAACTCCTTGCAGGATATACTGCCGGAGATACAATCACACTAGAACATCGGAAAACATGCATACCAATGGAGCGATAGGTTGTGCTTAAATGTGTCAAGATGAAACTATCAGCCATTACTTTTCAAAAACATAAAAAAATAAAAGTATTGTTTTACAAACAAAGCTGCCCAAGAAATTTGGCGGTATACTTGAAGGGCAAATCAAAATCGTCTTAATCAACTCTGCATATGATTCTACCAAACTCAGAATATATCTAAAGTTTATCTCGCTACGAAACGCAGATGCTAAAAAACTTTGCAATGGTATCTATATACTCCAGAAGTACGATAAAGTTGGCGGTGACACGATAGTGGGTTAGAACGGAGGCAGTCATGATACGGTACTCTAAAATTTATCAATTTTTGACGGTTATGGTAGATAGTTGGGAAAGAACATGACTTGAATGGAGATAGGATAAGTGAGGAGTGAAGTAAATAAAAATATACGGCATGTAATGACATACAAGAACTGTTAGTATAGGCATGCGGTATTTAAATTACATGCACATTAATATGTATAGGCTACACAATAGCCACTATATATATACTTATATACGATCGCTCGCTATATAAAGCAGAGGCAGACAGTCCATCACGTGATGTGTCCTGTGACGGACATGCGTACAACAAGCCTATACATAGCATTCTGCAAAGTAATACCGGGATTATATACGAATACTAGGTTACTGAATGACCGCCATCTATAAACGAGGGGTACTGTACATTCTCAATAGTCATCTCTTCTCCACACATAATAACACAATTCTAAGATGCCTTTTACAATATTATAGAATTACATTCCATTTACCGTAAGGTGTGCTTTTGATCTCCTTCATACATGAACGAACTTTCTTCATTTCAGTCACTGAAGGTTTTTCTTAGTTTTCATATAAATCATCAGTTTTCGCTTGGTCATAATGTTACGTAATGCAGCCATCGTCAACTTGTCAAATTGTCATCCGTTATAGAAGAATTTTTTTATTTTCACTTTTTTTGTTTTTTTTCGCGATTTTTGTGAAGTTTTTCTCTTTTTTTTTTTTATCTGCGCCATCTCCTTTTTTTTCTCGCTGTGTCGTGTGTGTGGTGTTTTTGCCACTGTGACAATGTCCCCTGTTGTGTTGTGTGTTTTGCTTTTGTCTTTTTTTTTCGCTATTTTTTTGTTTTTTTTTCTTTTTTTTTCTTCTTCTTTTTCTTCTTCGTCTTTTTTTTTTCCTTTTGGAACGTTAAAAATGCGATCCGTGTGTAAATCATGTTTGAAAACAATTCGCACGGAAAGTTTTTTTGGTATAACTATCACCACATACAACATGTAATAACTATACGGCCATTTTAGTCGCCGATATCAAAATACAAGTCACCTTCGAAAAGTGTTTTTACCTTCTTCAAAGTGTGCGTACATAATATAGTAGCAGTAGCAATGACACCCGGTCCAATAGCATGCATACATAGATGCGATCAAACGAGGTTTTATTGGAAATTCTTCGTGTAATTATATACAGCACATGATGACACTCACTGGCACGTACATACGTAGCTTCGAGCCAGGTAAGAGAGGACCGAAGTACAATAAATAATATCTTTCAAGATTTCACATCAGAATGAAACACTGAATGTAATTTTGTATACGATTAGGCGCACACCATGGCGCGAGTTCTTTCTGTTAAAGGATTTATACAGTATTTAAATTAGTTAACATTTTTTAACATTAGTTAACATAGTTAACATTAGTTAACATTAGTTTAACATTAGTTTAACATTAGTTAACATATTTAAAATAGTTAACATTACTATGTACGCTATGTGTACATTTTTAAGCGCCATTTTCCCTTTCTTACACTTGTATTGCCATTGCAACGTTGATGGTTGAATTGCTTATTTCGTTTTCGCCTTGTTAATTTTTCAACCTTTTCTTATCTCTCATTCATAGTATATTGGGTCAATAATGTACTCATAATTACAATAACACCATTACCGTAGTCTGTCAAATTATTTCTAAGAAAACAAAAAGTTGGGAATTATGATCAGCAAATAAACGAGTTGTTTACGACTGTTTCTGTATGCTATAAGGTAAAAATTGCGACGTTCTTAATAACATAAACTCACATGGTTTTACGTACGATATACTTACTGTTTATATGCTTGCTATAGTGTAACACTGACGTGATTCCCACAAGGAAGGCATTGATGCCAATGTGTAAACCACGTATAGGCTACTTGGAACAATATAAGCCACACACTGATATGTTATACGAATCTCGTAAATATGTGTATAGGCTGATATATACTAACAGCGTACACATTTAAAGCCAAGATTCCGAGAACCACCAGCACATGTGATATTTAATATTTCATTTGATGGGTATCTGTAATTTAGTCATTCCAATTTTCAAGTTTAAAAAAAGATTCATTGCTTTAATAGTAAGCCCCCGTTCGTTTTAAATTGCATATTTTGTTTTCTTTCTTTCTTAACCACAATTTAAATCGATAATGTTTCTCAATAATTGACGTAATGGGAAATGACGTTAACGCTACAAATTATTATTATTGTAGGACGACTTGTAATTTCGTGTACAGCCTACATGCTCATTATGACTAGTTTGTCAATAGGACTATAGCAAGCAACATCAGTCTACGACACAAAGTTTCGTTTACGAAATAGTTGCATGCTTTTCATAAACTTTACACACCTCAGTACTATTTTAAGCAAAATTCACCATACTTTAATTTATTTTTTAATTAGTTTATTTTTTTCCTTCTGTATTTGCATACATACATACACACACATATATATATATGTGTATATATATATATATATATATATATATATATATATACTTACTTGTATACTGTACTATATCTAATAAACTTAATTACACCTGTACATACTACATATGTATATATTCCTTAGTGACTATATCATTCAACAATGTCTGAATCATAGAATCGACTTGACATATCCAGAAGGCTAACATTTTTAACATTACATTAATTATGGAAAACTGCAACAGGAGAGCTAGTAAGGAATGTTACTCATTTCAAATGATGACTGTATTACATGTGGTAAAATATCAAATAAATCAACAAAGATAAAAGAAACATCTCCTCAAATCGTCTGCTCTACTCCAATCGTGGGCGGTGACTCTATTTGAAAAAAAGCCAAGGTATCCGAGAAACCCTCAATTAAAATTCATTCTTTTTCGTTTTATTTCTTATATATTTATTTATTGGGTATGTTTGTTGAGTGTGTTTTTTATCCAATTATTTCTCCTTTCCTCTCTTTTTCTCTCTCACGGGGGTCTGCAGTATACCTGCGTGTATAAAGTATACCCTATATATTTTGCTAAGTCATCGTCAGAGCTGCCGTTAAAAAAAAACACATTCTGTGCCTCCTAATATTTCTGGGGAAAATCACTTGAAAAGGATTTATTTTACATAGTGAAAATTATGTCATCATTTATAATGAAAAAGAAAAGGAGAGAAAAAACAGGTTGAATGAGGCCCCGTTTCCCTCTCCATGATTATTTTTAGTTTATTGCTTATTAATGTTAAGTTTTGTATAGATAAGACCATGTTATACACGGGTCAATATATTTGTAAAGAGCCACGGTACACGGTGAAAAACCCGGGAGCTGCCATTTAGAACGAGGCTATAGCGCCCAGGGTATAAACTACAGAGGGATGGCGAGGATCAGTCGGCTACAGACCTAACACACACAGTGTACACACATACCAGAGTAGCAGCTCTCAGTACACACATAGACACCACGACGTATTCAATCATGTACTACAAGTTAACTACTTTATAGGATAAAAATAGTCCTTTAAAATTTGTTGAATACATTTGTTATACATTTCCGCTATTCCTAGACATCTGAATTTGTTATTATAATTTCTGCAGGTGCAGGAGAGAAGGGCTCAGCGGTCATGAGCTGATTTACGCCATGAATGGATCACTTCCATTTTTTCAGCTCATTTAAATACCGAATTTAATTGAAATTTCGTTGCCTCACCATTATCTTTCTCAGTAAGCCCGACGGGATGTGGGGAAGTGGGGTGGGGGATATTTGGGTGGGTGGGTTGGAGAGTTAAACTGCAGCATGAGTTTGCTGGACTGTTTGTCTGTTAATTGCGGTATTGAAACACGTCTCCGTCAAAATGAGAAAAGAAAGTGACGAGAAAAAAAAAATTGGAAACCACATATTTACATAATGACTTACCTAACACTTAATGTTGAGGAATATCTTTGAGTCTGCCCTAGACTGACCAAAGTCATAACATTAGAAATGGTCTATTGCCAACCATTTGTGGGATTGACACTAACTGGTGAGTTATTTTCTATACAGAGTCCACAAACACCCACACATATATATATACTGTATACACTGTTTTCAAATCTCCGAACTATATACGTTGTAATTTGATAATTGTATCATTGCTCTACGAGTTCGATGACGTAGCAGGTAGTATGCAGAGTAGTATTAAAATTGATCTTCCCTCTGTAGGAGTATGCAGGTATGGTAAGACTGATATAAACTGTAAGACTGATAAAGTCAAAATACAGGTTGTTACTGTCGTGGTTCACACGTACATAGCGCATATTCCCATCACATACACCCAATACATCACAATCCCATCCAGACCCTTAATCCCACCAAATAACACACTGGCACGTTACCTACATCTGTCTATAACCACATGCCATTTATTTATCATATATCACTCCGGATTATTTTACATATTGCCACAAAAGCAACGTAAACTGGGGAAAAAATATATAAAAAAATATATATATTATACGCTTGAATCATTTTTTTCTTCGTGGAACCTGACAACAACAAAATACTCAACTGAAACCCCCCCCCCCCCGATTTACAGTAATTAAGTCTTTAAGTCTTTCAATGTTAGCTATCGGCACTATATGTAAAATGAGTGCTTTATTTACAACACGCTATAGCGACTCGCTGTCATTACACCAAACTAAATATTACACTTTATATATCATCAACATATATTTTAGGCTCGTCGATTAAACCAGCATTTTGAGTTGATTTTCATCAAGTTTTCGACACCAAAATGCCAAAATTATACCGTTCAGTAACTCGAATATTGTCAAAAATCATATTACAACTGACGAATATAAAAGTTCTTTGTTTCGCTCTTTTTAAACTTATTTTTTCCAAGCTGTTGCTCGAGTGGAATTAATACTCTGGCATGGCTCTCGAGAAGTGCATATGGTTAAATTGTTACATATCAAGGCGCTAAAGTCGCTTCCATTACGGTACGTCCTACAAAACGCCTTTGCATTGACGACTTTTTGAAGAAGAACAAATACGCGGCAGGTATATAACACGTATACATTATGCGACTATAATAGCTTCCTACCATGCATTTTTCTCTCACTAAACGTTAATTAACAAAGTTACTTTTTCCACGGTGTACACGCCTTTAAACCAATTTTTTTCAACTACAATTTATGCCCTACATAGGACAATAAGACCATTCGGTGCAAATTAAATTGTTTTGTTTTTCTCTATAATCCTCATATTAATGGTATTCGTACCAAAAGAAAGAAAGAAAAATTTAAAATCATAATAATAATAACCAAAACTTCCTGGAACGGTTAGTCAAGAAACGTAAGTTCGCATTGAAAATGATCCATCTAAATTCAGTATCGGTTCCATAGTACCGACGGAATTTAAAGAGCAATTCTCCAACGATCTCAGCAGGAGACAAACGGGTTTCACAAGAGCATGAACATGAATGGCTGCTATAAGTCTCAATATTTCTCAATGTTCGTGATGTATTTTGACGCTTCCTCGCACAACCATTGTCACCAACTGATACGATACGGGTTATATTTATATATATAGATACGAGTCACACCAGTTATTTCGAAATTGATAAATTTGATGTTCTCTCATACAGTACGGTACCTAGGTATTAAGTAATAAAACACTTAACCACGTGTAACTATATCTTGTAGCGTTTGAACAAAAACTATATCTTGTAGCGTTTGAACATTTTGTTTTACTTTTTTATTCATCGTAAGGAATAATTATGGTAAAATAATAACAAAGACAAAATTATGATAGTAAAAATCCGCTGTCTCTATACTTTTGTCTCGGTGACATAATTGACAATTGTCAACAGTTTACTTATAATAATGAAACCTAAAAAAAATTGCATTTGAGCGAAATCTAAACAGTTCATGTCACTTCCCTTTCAAATTTTTGGAGGTCGAACATAAATTCCCTTCACCTGCTTCCGAATTTGCCAGTGTCTGCAACTTCGTTTTTTTTTTTTAGTTTTTTTTAGGCCTTCCAGGGTATGTACTTGCCTGTTCGCATGTTTACTTATCGACACTTCCGTGGAATTAAATACACATAAAAGATCCACAACATAGTACAATAATAATAGACCTTTACTATTGCATACTTCTATTTCATTTCTTCAACATATTCCTCCTTTTACTTGAGTTTATCCTACTCCAATACAAAAGTGAATATTTTGTTGTTCGGGTCTAGTGTTATCTCGACCTTTTTTTTTTCTTTTTTTTTTTTGGCGGTCGCTCTTGACAGCCTCTTCAAATAGAAATACCGCGCAAATAGAAAATACTACAGCGCATGCATGCACTACAGTGGTGTACAAGCACTATTCTAACATGATCAGGTGGTGTTTTATGCAGGTTAATGCCTTTAACGATGGTTCTCCATATACTAGCATTGGTTGTATGTATATACGTATGTGTGTGCGTGTGTGTGTATGTATGTACAGACTGCCTATTGGAGGTCCTGTCAATAACCGCGAAACATTGGGGATTATTACAATACAGTAGGTACTAACAACTGTAGCGGAGATACAAACAGATTATTTGGTAACCGCACGCAAATCAATAATCGCATTCTCTACAAAGCTACAAGGTACTGGATTTTTCACACCGCAGTGAGCCGTGTATTTGCGTAATGGAGTCGTGCTTGGAATTCGTAGAAAACGCTAGGCTTTACTACAGAATGGACAAAATATTTCCTCAATTTTAGTGGAACATTATTTCTGGAATTTTTCTACCATTTAAATAAAATGTATGAAAACAGAAATGATGAGAAGAAGAAGAAAAAACACCGAGGTGTGTTCCACATACACTAATTAAATATTACAGGCATTTTCAGAAAAAAAAAGTTCGTTGGTTATCATTTCCAAATTGATGGATTAGGTTAAAATCTTACTTGAGATTAATGTCTCTTTTGTTATCTTCATCTTAGAAGACGTCAACAAAACAGGTCATGCCGTTCAAACATGAAAGGTGCGACCTGTTTTCGCTTCGTGCAAGTTTCTATATAAATACCGATTGCGTTACGGCAGGGGACACTGTCAACGTTGCCTTTTGCTATATAGGCTTTACATTATCTTAACCACGTATGGCTCTCTGACATTTCACGTTAGTTAGTTCCTCTGCCTTGCAAAATAATAAAATTACCGCATGAATGGGTCGTACCTACGATATTACAAAAGGACTGCTACCCACGGTTTTGTAGCCATCTATAGAATTATTACATATGCAAATGACCTCGTGTGTCCACTTAAAGTTAATGACACGAACTGAGATTCGAAAATGCCAAAATGAAAAAAAAGAAGCTTCTTATAATAACGTTTGCGGTAACAAAATCATATTCGTCTTTTTTTTTAAAATTACGTTATCATTGTTTTTTTTGCATCCAAGCAAATATTGAATTGACGTTATCCGTATGGAGTAGAAGAGGAGGGGTGGGGGCGGGCGGGGGAACCTATAACAGTTTGATTTGCCTATTGTCCTGCTTGTCAAAATAGCAACATTCTTGTCACTTTTTATAGAATTCTGTACGTATCAGTAATATTGGAGATTTGTTTCGTACCTTCGAGCACACTATAATATACTGTCCATACGAAAATATCGCTACAAACTGTCATACATGTCACAAGGCTCACACGACAAAATCAGGGTCGATCCCCCCACATTAATTATGTAGAAATAACGAAAGTACTCAGAAAATGTGTACTTTTCTTTACAAAACTCAATTTCACTGTACGTTTTAACGCCTTCTGTGGGGTTTTCCAAGTTGTGTATACCTGTGCATTTGATGAGGCATGAATAAATAAAAATGCTCGAATAAAAACTAATTAAAACAATAACAAATACGGGATAGCTAAGATAACAACAGCATTTATCGCCAACAAGTGGAATACTGGCTTAACACTGAACGTATACCCGCTGTCTGTGCGACGACTACGGTATATTTACACCGTCCGTGGCCATGTCAATCTCCCTTAACTTATTCTATTGTAAAAAAAACAGACATAAACGAACAGCTCATCTGCAGTACCAAGGAATACCAACGAAAAAAGCATAAAAGCAAAATTTTAGTCATTAATGACTAGAAATACGTATGTGTAGGAAACCGGAAGCAATGTTGGGAAAGTTATTTCTATTTTTAGCCGGGAATCTAAAAATACAACACTAAAAATGCAATATTTTATACAGAAAATAGACGACCACAATGGAACACAATGTGCTCGTATGCCGTAGAAAAGGGGAAAAACCATTCGGTTTTAAATTTGCCACTCTTCTTCTTTGTAACTTGACGTTAAGTGACATTGAAAAATGTTAAATGCTTAAGTACATAGCCACATTTTGGCCTTTAACATTTATCCTTTTTTTTCCTGCGTTTTTTGTTTTTCCATATCATCCTTTATTGAATACATGCGAATTTGAGTGTCATTCGAAAACATAGAAATGGACTGTTCGTTAGTGACGTAAACTTTGACTCCTTACATAATTTGGAAGTATTATGAAGCATTTTCTGTCGCTCTCCACACCTCTCTCTCTCGCAAACACACTACTTATGCATGCGCCAAACCAAATGACATAAAGACAGAACATATCGTGTGTGTAGCATGACATGGGCCGATGGACACGCTATAGATTTAACGGGCGAGTACGGTTTATTGGTAAATGAAAGACCCCTGGAGAAGGCATAACACAGAACAATTAGTTTTGATTAAGAAGTGTCAAACCATTGGAAATTACACTTGGCATAAAAAATAGGGTCTCATTTCGAATT
>KN886847.1:16255-31975 GCA_000934455.1 Apostichopus parvimensis
ACTATATAGCACGCTATCGTGAAAAAGTTTCCTGAGATTACGTAATCGACCTGCCTTGGTCGTAAAATGACCACTTTTTACCAATTAGTCTGCAACACCTGCCACATATTTTTTCTTGTATGAGGGTCTTCGTGTGAACGCTGTATGATTAACAACACTGTAGACATGAACCTACTTCCACACAGTGTTTACACAACTGAGAGCCTAATGGTGTTAAGAAGCTATGCAGGCTAATCGTAGAGCATGAGGTTGATTTACGAACGTGGCAGGTCGATTACGTAATCACAAAACTTTCCTAATTATATAACGTGCTATAATTGGAGCCAATAAAGCAGATCTCTAAGAGGATGCAGCCCTACCCCACCATGCACGAGCACCAGACCACCGTATGCTAGTTCATGAAACTAACTGTCAACTGTTTTGTCACATGCCCCCCCCCCCCTGTATAAAATTATGCAAGGTCTGGAGGGTAGCCTACATCTTATTTCTAAAACAGGTATAGATTTTAATCAAACAGGTGTTTATATATTTTTTTCCATCTTGAAGCTTAATTGGTATGACCATATATGATAGAAAAGGAAGTTGTCGAACCCTCAAGCCGTCCCAAACCCCGTATATCATAATGGATCGAATTAATATATAAAATTCATTGCTATAGCGGTCACACAGATGTTTCGGGCATATGGCGAACACATATTTATTAAACTGCGACTATGGAATCGATCCGCAACCCAACTCTCATTGCTAAATTCACACAGTGGAACACTATTATTCCGGTATATTTCGAGCACATATTAACCTGTGATAAAGAGAGGGCTGTATTGATTACTTCACAACAATGATGAAATATATAGAAATGAAGAGATTAAAAGAAAATAATATTATAAAACATCACACACCCGGGAATTGTTTGTCACATACTGCGCCACCTGTATATATAGGCCTGTGATGTATTCGTCTGTGTATATATATACTGTAGTTGTGTGTCTATACAAGGCTTGATATTATACACACACAATGTGGTAGTCACGTTGGCCGGTGTAACGAACAAAGGTATAACAGCCGATGACAAGTCTAATAATTTTTTATCTTTTCATTTCGTGATGAAGCTATTTATATTAAAGTTTACCGCTGAAGATGGTCGCGAACATATATGTATTATTTCTTTTCGGATATTGTAAAATCTTTCATCGGTGATAACCAATAATACGACGTTACCACCTTCTTGCCAACAACGTTGGAACGGTTCAAGAGGTAGGCCTACAGCTGAGTTTTAGTTTTCACTCCGAAAGAATTACAATCCTACTTCTTAACCAACTTTCAAAGTTAAAAAATATTCGAAAGTTTAAGACATCTTTTATTTTCTATAGCTGTCCGTCATCAGGAAATTTGGTTACTTGACTGGAATTTTATTGAACACCAACTTATAATAAAATGCTTATCTTAGCCTTTATGTAGGATACTATATATGAAGAAATTAATTAGCCTAGGAAGTTCTTAAAAGAGCATGAGAAATATCTATTGTTATAGATATCAACTTTAATTAACCACAGTAAATCGAATTTACTAACTAATTATTGCTGACTCCTGTATAATTAATGCATGTAACTTACTACGTAATGTCTACATGGTTTGTTATTCTATACCACAAATTGTCGAGAGAATCGATTTTCTTTTCTTTGGAGGTAGGGGAGGGATGGGATGGGGGAGGGAGGGAGGGGGTGAAATGTGGAAGAACTCATGTTTCGACACCACTCTTCTAATACATCGAACATGGAAGTTATTGAATGTGAAATACAGGGACTGGTTGAACGATAAGTGAAGCCGAACGAGGCATGACAGTAATTTGAAATACAAATCAATGGAGGGATTTTGATCGCTCCACCGTCCTTATAACGCATACATCATAATTACATAGTAATTATATGGTACATGACACGAAGTAATTGAATGTATAACGCATGTCACGCTACTATTTTACGACTTTAGTGCCGCAAGTGCGTTAAATTTATCAAGAGTCTGTGCAGGTACTATATACCCAGCAAACACAAAACGTTGTCATAAAAAATTTAAAAGAGCCTCTAAAATATTATAACGTTAAATGCGGTGTTATAAAAACGTCGGCATAACGTTTTTATGAGATATTAATGTTATATTGTTTTAACGAAAAAATGTTTTGAAATAATAGCCTGAAAACGTTTTCGTGACATATTTATTACACCACAAATAACGTTATCAAAACAAAGACGAAACGTTTTAATAACGTTTTAAAAACGTTTTTGTGTTTGCATATGCCTATACCTTACTTCACAGTAACGTTATGATAAAGAGTGATTGGTCATGGAAACATATTATTTACTAGTATGAAGCTATACGGCACTTCAAAATGCACACTCGCCATACATATTAGCGATGATTAGATATTTGGATCAAAAGCGTGCAAATGAAATAAATGCAATATTGCATTAAATATATAGACCTATATATGTGACAACATTTCTGTGTGTGTTGGCTTAGTAACTCACTTAATTTACGTAGGCATATATGGTATATCCACAGTGATTTGTAATGCAGATATATATGTAGTTATATAGATCAGTAATGGACTCGCGACTAATAGTGGTTGGTATTTTAAGAACAAAAAGTCGTATTATACAGACATAAAAACCAACCGGCGAAAACTTATATTGCAGCTTAAACCTACTATACCGAATCATGCACCTATAGGCTAGATGCCGCATATCCCTATATCTATATGCTATATCTCCATGACGCAACTTGAAAATGTCGCCTCTTTTCAGTCAATAACTTTTATTTACAGACGTGCAGTTTGTTTAGGATTGTGAGACTTGAAATTGTTGTTTTATCTGTGAAATAGGGATAAGTTTCCGCAGTCAACTTTACCGTGGACAATCAGAGCTTATTATATTTGGCAGCACGTATTAAGCCTATATAGGGATCGAGCGGAGTGTTAATGAGGCCTATCTATGTTGAGTATATATGGGGCCTATCAGACTCGGAGGCTGACAGAATTGAATTTGTACTTTAGAAATTTAAAAGTCAAATGATGCATTCTGTGGGATTAGCTCTATATAAGGAAGATAGTGTGCTAATATATAATAATAGATTCAAAATTTCCGACGACTATAGGGGCCTGAACCTGGGAGACGACTGATTGAGGATTTTATGGAGAGCCCCGTGCTGCCGGGCCTTGAATCATTGAAGCCATATCTAATGTAGGGGGGCTCCCTATAATTATGCAATCTGTGGGATATTATAAGATCTTTTTAAGTAGCTCTGTAAAGGAATATAGTGTGCTTATAAATACTTATAGATTTAAAATTTCCGCCGCCTAGGAGCCTGATTTAACCTTCATGGGAGAGACGAATGATTGAGGATTTTATGGAGAGCCCCATGCTGCCCGGCCTGTGACTCATTGAAGCCATATCTAATGTAGGGGGCTTGGGGTCCTCCCCATAATGATGCATTCTGTGGGATATTTATATCTTTATAATAGAAGCTCTATAAGGAATATATAGTGTGCTAATGAATAATAATAGATTCACAATTTCCACTGATCTAGGGGCCTTAATGATAGACGAACGATTGAGGATTTTATAATGGAGAGCCCCGTGCTGCCCGGCCTTGAATTATTGAAGCCATATCTAATGTAGGGGAGCTTGGGGTCCTCCCCATAATGATACATTCTGTGGGATTTTTATATCTCTTTAAGAAGCCTACTGTAGCCCTATAGTGTGATAATAAATAATCATAGATTCAACATTCCGCCGACTTGGGGCCTGAATTAACCTTAATGGCAGACGAATGATTGAGGATTTTATAATGGGGGCCCCGTGCTGCCCAGCCTGGGATCATTGAAGCCACATATATTGTAGGGGGGAAATTGGGGTCCTCCCCATTACTTCTTTAATTAAGAAGTCAAATGGTGCGTTCTGATGAGGCATATGCCATTAGTCTGTAAATTAGGACCATGTACAGTATAAGTATAGCCCCAACGCAAAGTTTTGCTAATAAATACTTTGTGTGAGATCGAAAAAAAAGGGGAAGTGTACTCCCTTAGTGGTCCAATTCTTCCCCACATGAATGTAAAAACCCCGGCTGAACCATGCATCTGGGCCCCGACTCTGGACGATCGAAGATGGGACCAGGGATCGAGGGGTACCCGCTTGAACTCTCTTTGCGCACATTAAATTACATTCCCGAAAAAATTGTATTCGTCCGTCGCTTCTCACCTCATGTAGTATTTTTTTGTTCTAGGGTGTGAAGACTCGCGCAAAAAGAAACGTCTAATGCCGGTAATCTGACCTAATTTCGAATGAGGTGTAACAGAAATGTTAGACACCACCATTGATCCCAGAAAATACACACACAGCTTGCTATACCGTCGGTAATTAGACACTAGTGTACAGTCAGTACGGTCAATACCCACAGCACAGTGTACAAACGATACAGCGATGGACATCTCGGGTCCAGCTATATAGATAACAAGGTATCGCGTTTCATTACTGTTTGCATTTTGTTGAGAAAAACTTCACTTGCAAGCAACGGAAAGTTAACTTACTAAAGATCGCATCACGCTGTTTGGGGCGAGTCTTCAATGCCTTTAACTCGCTACGAGAGAGCAAAGAAATACGCTCACCTTCCCCTGTAACTCTACCAGAGAATTTGAATTCCTCTCTGGCTTATTTTTATACAGTTGTGAAAAATGCATATATGAACACTCCATGAAGACTTGACCTAAAACATACATATTATACATCATTTCATTGTGTTGGAGGATGATTAGCCAGTCTACACACGAAACAAGCATCTTATACATGTACGATTTCCGATGTAGTAAATATGGTAATATTTGAGAACCCCTCCCCCCCCCCCCCCAAAAAAAAAAAAAAAAAGATGTAGAGATTTCCGAACGAACACCAAACAACTTTAACCATTCTCAACCCCAGTCCACGTACATCGAGACTAACTTTATGATTGTGACGAAGGTCCACCAAGTGATTAGTAAATATATATAGGTAGATATATAGAGAAGTTAGTGAACCAGATTGCAATATCACCGCGACAGGTTGTTTGAACAGTTTGATAGTCTAAGTACAGTGCTATATAAGAAGATTTCGTACGTCACGGCTAGCTATAATGAAACACTTGTGATTCACACGTAAAACTTGCAATGGAAATGAGTGGGTTTAGTCTTTGTGTTTCGTTACTTTTACTGCAGTTGTTCCGTTATTATGCAATATAGGCATAGTCAAATTCTGACACGGAAAGCTTGACTTCGAACGGTGTACCTGTTTAACATGATGTGCATCATTGGGCTTATTTTGTCAAACTCAGCGCATTAACATGGTTTCTCTACGGAAACATTTGTGTCTGAATTACTTGACCGGCTTGTATTGATAAAGTAGGCCTAGTCCTACGTGCGCCCACTTCAGACTACAGTAGGCCTACAGATTTACGGTAATTGAATTTTCTATAGAATTTAGTACAGCTAACCTTGACCCCAAGGGCCATTGTATTGTAAGGGAGTTTAAGACCAACTTAGGTCGAGTAATATTGTGAAGATATCGATCGCTAAGATAATTGGTTGCCAGTAGTCTATTGTTAAATGCATGTATGATGTAGCCTAGCCTAGGTCTCACACCTAATCTGCAGCCTATGTGAGGGCATAGGTCTATTCTAGGCTATGGCATAAGTTACGCGTAAGTAGGCCAGTGAATATTAGTTTCATTTCCAATGTTTATGAAGACTACTGGCTAGATGGGAAATCATCCAAACAAATGCTAGATACAAGAATGGTTGTACATTAAAGGTTAAGTTACATCTTGTAGACTACAATGATAACATGGACAAAAGATCCACAGTTACAAGTTACAACCCATGTATTTTTTGGGTATGTTACCAGTGCCATCCTTGCTATGTTGCAATTGAAACAAATTGATTAAGAATGACAAGAGATCAGAATAAACCCACAGCCTACAGGGCAATTTCATTTAACTTAAAGTAAGATACAAAATAAGACAAACAGGTCTTTATAGTACTACAGTAGCTTGGACACTGATGAATACTGACATATTGTATAGAATCATAGTGGTGTATCACTGCAGTAGTAATGAAGCTTTCATGTATTTCATTTTCATCAATGCATTTTTTCATTTAATTGCTTTTATATCTCTTATAAAAATCCAATTGGTGTGTGATCCTTAGTTACAGGGACTGCAAGGTACAGTACTTATTGTATTGTGGCTTCTGGCAAAGCAATGACTATAGGAATAGCCACCAAGGCTACTGTAAGTAGATTAGTTGGTAGAGCAAAGGACTAACAAATGATCCTATCATGACCTGAACAGTTCAAATCTTGATCTAGCCCAAAAATGTTGCTCTTTTAAATTTGGTTATATTTCCCAGTCAGTTTTCTGCTGTTCATTTGCTTGCTCAAATCTTGTTCTAGTTAAAATGTTGAAAAATGGGCCCTGTTCATTAACACTAATAAAAGCATATAGAGCACACATCCCAGGGAATATTTTTAAAGGGGGGAGAAGTACTGTAGGTGTGGACTTGCCCCTGTTCCTCCCTGGGTCCACTGTCCTTCACATAGACTACTCTGCACTAGTTTGGTTTAAGTGTATTTCTTTATTACAGGTCTTATAATTTATTTTATGTAAAAAGCTTGCATATCTCAACACCTTAGCCTAAAAGTTAACATAAAAGTGACTACAAAATTGTTAGATATCCTGAAATTGCCTCACTGTCTCCAAAAGAAAGGGGGAGATAGTACAAGTACAGTAGTGTGCATTTTGTAATCTTATAAAGTAACTGGAACACTGGACTCGACCTTCAACGATTGAAGTCTTTCTAGAGCAATTAAACTTTGATGTTTCAGCTGTGCACAGCAGGATGCCTATTGTAACATCTCATACATAGCCTACTGGAGCTCAAAGCGTATTGTACCAAATTATCAATAATATCTGATTCTGTATAGTTTCCTTTTTAAGAGAACTTGTGGCGTCATTTGAAAGTACTCCGTCCACCTCTGTGCTATAGTGTAAACCTTGAACTCTGAACACAGATTTAATTTATACAGTAGGTTAACCTAAGGCTTTCAACAGCTTTGAGCAATGGTGCTATGTTCATTCCTTTGACTATTACACAAGAAATCCTTCAGAATTATAGATATATATCCTGTACTTGAACAGGGCTTTAAAGATGAAGTACAGTATCACTGTTGGTCTATAGTTCCTAGGGTTAAGTTGTATAGTACATAGTAACTACAATATTTGTGAGCTAATTGTTTCAGTCAGAGCTGTATTATGAGCTAAACTGATTGATTTTTTGTTATTTATAAAGTTGCGTGTGGAATGACAACTCCGTTAGCATCCTTCAGTTTGAGATCAATATTAACACTAGTGGCAGAGCAGATGGGAAACTTGTGGAGCGTGCAATTTCATGCACTCAACATAATTTTCTGTTTTACCACTAAGGACAGATTAACACTAATTTGCCAGTTAGTGTACATGTATGTGTTTACATGCTCTATGGCGACTGTACAATCCTGTATGTGTGTATACATTCTTTAGATCTTTTGACTACTTTCCTCTTTGTGAATTACGTTGCACTGTCGTAAATATACTTGGAACGAACCAGCATAAAATTATTGTGTACAGTAAGTAAGCTTTTCATTCCCTGTCCTATTTTATTTGTAGAAGTTGGGCGTACAGTGTTCATTTAATGTCCACAGAACACAGATGCTTTGGAGAACATTTTAAAAACAATAAAACTATGACCTTGAACCCAGAATTGTCTGAGGATTGTCCTTCAGCCATGTGCAGTCTCACAAGTGTTTGCTGGAAAAGATTTTAGCAGTTTACAGTACAGTGCATGCAATTTGTACTGTACAGTACTAAGCGACAGTCAATACCATTTCAACTGTGTGTGTGTGTACATAGGACTTACTTAGAGCAAGGCTAGTATGTGAAGTATCATCCACAAATGTTTATTTAACTTTAGTGTTTCGTAAAGGCAGCTCAAGTGCTGTTCAAATTTACCTCACGGACCAGAGACTGCGAAAATTGCAATCAGAGTCTCACTTCTCCTACTTAAAGTGAATATCCTTAAATTAAAAAGATCTAGTTAGAAGTCTGGTCAAAGTGTCAGGAGTGTACTTACCAGCTGATAATGAACACTCCTCTCCATATTTGAACACTCTCATTGCTACTAAAACAGTGTATTGTATGAATGCTACAGTAACTTGTTATTCAGAGACATTTTCTGATGAAAAATGGTATTTTATTAGTTTACTTACAGTTGGTAATACAGACTCAGTAGTCAGTACTGTCTAATGGCAGTAAAAATGTTTGCCACAAATGATTATATATGTAAATATTAAGCAAACTACTCTACAGGAGGCTATCGTAGGCACATAGACTGCAAAATTTGAGTGCAGGCCCTAGCAGGCCCGGTCACACTACAGCGATATTTTATCGGAATACGGTCCGATTTTTCCGATTTTAGGGCGAAGAGTGAGGTTTGTGGTAGTGAATGTAATGAATGCAGTGGAATATTCGAATACCTACTCCAAATCTGAGGGGTTCTGGAACGGACTACATTCTGAAGTGACGTCACATCGAAAAACGATAAAAATCGGAAGAGAAATCGGATAGCTCTCCAATAAAAGGAAACGGAGTCAATATCAAAAGTTAGGAGAGGGCTATTCCACATCAGAATGGCTCAACAGATAGCAAATCAGGTCCTTTATCACTGTGGTTAGAAGACCCGAACGAAAAACTGGCTGTTTCGATTCCTCCGGGAAAATCGGATAGTATTCCTTTAGGCTAAGTGCTATTTTTTGAAAAGTACAGTCACCCCCCCCCCCCCACTCCTGCTGTTATTCTAAGGCAGGGTTGTCAAGAGGGAACAAAAAGATATCAAAAGTAGAGAAAAGAACATTTACATTAATTACTTAAAAAGTTTCAAAATACATATAACACCATTTGCAACTACAGTAAGCACCCATAATCATATCAAAATTTCTCAATCACCACTGAAGGGTTGCCAAGGTGATGGGGGCGAGTATTGGGGGTCACCAAGCTACCAGTTTGAATATATATACCATATACCTGGGAAGATATTATACAGTACTTACAGTACAGTGCTTTGAAAACAATTTTAGATTTTATCTGGCAAACAACTTGTTTTTTGCTCAAGTGCACATTGCACTGATACTGTATGTACCCGACCAAGGCCTTCGACTATATAGGACATACGTATACCCATATTTAATGCCATGGTCGAAGGTAATTGCTGTTTTCCTTTTATAAAGAAATTGGCAGTTTTAAATCAAAATGGAACCTCAATGTTTAAATTGTAGTTTTTTCTAATACGTTGACCGTGCTAAAACATTGTCTGTTATATGTCTCAGAGAGACCAAAAGTAGCTAAAAATAAACTTTTTCATTTAGTTCAGTTTGATATATAACAATTGGTAGTGCAGTCTAGAGCTATACAGATAATAATTTAATGGATAACCCAAAATAAGCTAATTTATGCATTTTGTTTTGTACTATTTGATACCAATTGCTATTGTCCCATAGTATCACTGGTGTTCCTTCATAAGGATGAAAAGCTTCAAAACATTCCATCTTGCCTCGTTGTATGCAGTAAATTTGTCAAGACAGGACCAAAACAGTATTTCAAATCACTTGAAATGATCAGTTGCTTGTTCTATACCATTCATTGATGATCAATATTGAATAAATTGTCTTTGAACATCTCCTCTTTTGCAGTTTTTGCAGACTTTACAGACTTTGCAGATATTGTAGAATATTTATCTCACCCTTGGTCTTTCAAGAATGGGCTCAGGAGAGAGGCACGGCCGCCGTCGGGCGGGACGTGGAAGACGCCGACAAAGGCGAGCACATCACCACAACCGCCATCACCACAATCACCATAATCACCATAATCACCATAGGACAAATAGGGTTCCTGTCCATCACCCACTTTACTATCAGAGTCATGTTCTCGGAGCCGTGGCACGTCGACGCAGTCAGGGCGCTCCGAACTCTTCTTGCAGTTCGACCTCAAATACGAATACAAACACAGACACGATTATCGGAATCTTTGCATCGTCCATGAGCACTCCAGCGCCACCTGTGCGACAGACTTCTTCGACAATTCAGTGCCTCTCCATGTGTCGTGTGACTAGCATCTTTCTCTGGTTTGTTGGGATCATGATGATGAGTCTAGGTGGGTTCCAGACACCCGTCGGGTTCATCGGTCTCGGCATATTGTTCCTGGGTATATTCTTCCTGTGCTTAACCTCCCTTGCGATGTCTGGATCGTGCTCAAAGTACTGTAACAGAACGACAGACCCAGAAAGGCCGCCAGCGTGGGCCGCAGAAAACGGACACCATGTACCTAATCAAAGTAGTACTTTACCTGTGTCCAACCCTCCATTTGCAACGTCGTATGCTGATCCAAGCCCTGCCTATGCAAGGTTAGTATGACTACAGTACTTTGAATCAGTACATGAAAAACTGTGGTATTTTTTTGTTTATCATCTGCCAGTTGTGAAATGAAACTGTCAACTGCTTGGATTCAATAAACTCTTTAGATCTTATGTTGAGGTTCAAAAACAAACCTATTGTCATTATGTGCCATTTCAAGACTGTACAGAATTATGAAAATATGATCACAATTCACAATGGAATACTGCACGACTGTGATTTACTCTGACTTGGAATTTTTTGCACGTCTGAAATTTTTGATTGCGAATTGGGAAAAAAAAAGGAAGTAATGTGTTGTAAAATTTAATGACATATTTTATGGTACAATTTATCGCAGGATCACGTCCGTAGCTTGCAGTTGTAAGCATGAATTCAATATATATTCAATATGTTAGTACTCAAACTGCAGTAAGTACAACAGTTGGAAATTTCTTCGGCTCTTTCAGAAGCACTGTAAACTGTGCACCGGATTTATCTTTTTCTGTATTTTCAAGATCAAATGTATTTTTTTTTTGGTCTGGTTCATACAAGAATGATTGGTGTTTTGTCTTCCCTACTCTATTAATTATATTGTGGTAATAAGTCCATTAGCATCATTAATCAATGTTGTGTGTTGTTTCTTCGACAGCCCTGACCCATCAACCGATAAACCACCATCTTATGAAGAGGTTATGGCAGGAAGTTATCCCCCCACCGTAAGTGCCACCATCCTTGACACCATACCAGAGGCTCCCACTTCGATGCCGTCGTCTGGGGAGTCATTGCCAAATTACACCAGTGTGCCGCCGTACCCTTCAAACACTCTTCAGGCTCAGACCTTGGGATGGTCTGTAGGGGCTAATCCGTACCCTTCAAACACTCCCCAAGCTCAGACCATAGGATGGTCGGTAGGGGTCGAGCCGTATCCTTCTTCGGCAGATACACAGAGCTTCCAGCAGACGGGTTCTGGTACCAACTACACATGGGGTGCTGCTTCATACCCGAGTCAACAAGTGACTGGTTCCTCTGTTCCTCAGCAGGACACTGTCGGTGTAAGTGTAGCAGCAGGTACTACTCCTCAAACCGTACTCTACGAGTCACCTCGGGCAGAGCAGCCCGCCACTCGAGTTCAAGTAGTCAATGAGCATCCAAGCGATTCCATCCAGCATCACATTGACCTATCTACTCCTCGAGCCGATGACGCCTCCACACCGAGGACGACGACTATACCACCGGAACCAGCCATGCCTTCAGCTGATACCTTACCTACTGTTCAGGTGGAGACCTTCAATGAATTACCATTGTCCTCTTCTATGAACTCACAAACTGAACTACCTTTACTTGATCAAGCTATGCATGGCTGTAATAGAACTTCTCTAGACAACTCTAACGCTCTTGCATCTCATGTAACGGTAGAGTCATCTCTGTTGGAGGGGGAGGAGGAGGGGGATGTCGGAGGAGAGCTTGATCGTGATGAGATTGGTACTCAAGATGAACCGTCATCAACTAATTCAGCTCTTCCTCCGGTATCGTCTCCATTACCTGTAGTGGCACAGTCAGAATGCTAATCAGGACGGCTGCTAACTTTTAAGCGTTGCCGTTTTTTTATAATTTTATTTTTTTTCCAAATTTTTGTAATTGCACAAAACTTCATGTACATGGTTTTAAAATTGATGTTGCTATCAAGTGCCTATAAATTTGAGACATTTTTGTAATGCAGCTCTAAGCCTCTTAATATAATCTAGCTGGAATTGGTTTCTAATCATCCCATTTCATATTTAAAAATCTTGTCATATATGTACAGTATTATCAAATGCGATTATATGCAGTGGTATAATACAATTCAACTCATTTTAGGGTGAAATAAAATTCATGAACAACTATTTACGATCACTTGCCATGATATTCGTCAAACCAGCCTATTGCACTGATTTTTTTTTGGTAACTTTTAATATCCAAATGGCAACACGGTACTACATTAACATGACAAGTCAAATTTTATTTTCAAAAAGTGAAGAAATAGTTCATATTTTCGAAAAATTCTGAATTTTGTGTGCAAAATTATAACATGAGAAAAAAAGAAAAATTCTCAATTGAATGTAATCGTCAAGTACTTGGTTATGCTCAAAGGTCATGAGCATCAGCCTCAAATTGTAGCATGCTAGAAATGGCTAGAAAGTTTTAAAAATACACTTGTAATTTGACTTTAGGTTTAGGATCTGACAATTTGTTTTATTGTCCTTCAGATGGGGTCGCAACCACTGTACAGGTGACACGTGCACAGGCAGGGCATGCACCAGTGTCATTCTTAGTTTATACAGCATCGGTGTCAACCTTGCCTGGGTATAGTAGGTTTAGTTAAGGTTGACCATGCCGTTGTAGTCTTCAGGTTTCAGGTCCCTATATGTCAGAGTTGGTTCTCTTGAACCAGAAAATCTGTAGCCCAATCAGCATTTGAGAAATGCCACAAATATAAGGACATGCATATTATGTGTCGAGTGCAGCTTGAAAGAGCATATATCGCGTCGAAAGGATGTTTATCAGTTTTCTAATATGAAACTAATTTAATATTGTATTTAAGAAACATATTTTTCTGAAACTGCAGTTTGTTGCTCCAATGGAACAAGTGCATATTGTGATTGAGTTTATTTTAAGAGAGACTGTTTGCAGCAAAATTCCACTCACATTAATAACTATGTAACATGCAAAATTAAACCTAACCTAATTTGCATACAAGAATTTGGGTGGATGATTTTCAATGCTATAAACTGTTAGTTGCTTGTTATCTCATACCAGCTTCTCACAGCTTGATATCGCAGCTTGATACTATGCTGTGGACTTTGAACATTCAATTAAACTAGATTAGTTCATTTAAAAGGATTGTCCATTTGAATATTTTTCTTAACTTACGAAAGAGGAACATTTCTGTAAGCATCCCAGGGACGTAGCCAGGCGGGAGCAATGGGAGCAACCGCTCCCCTACCCCCCCCCCTTTCTTTGAGTACCCAGAAAAATCAGATTTCACTTAAAGCAGGAAATATGATTAATGCCTTCCTTTCAGGTTGAAAGCAAAAGAGCAATGCCCTCACATGTACTTAGACAATTTTATTTCTATGTTTTTCTTCAAAATTAACATTCCATTTTCTACTTCAAAATTGGGATGCAACTCAGAAAAAAATGAATACACTACTGCAGCCAGCCATTGGGTGATATTGTGAATTTCACATCGCATCAAGGTAAAAGTTGGAACCATATCAATTCCAAAGACAAGACAACAGAGTGAAGAATGAAGCCAAACCAAACTATTCTATCACACTTGTGTGTTCAAGTTCAGTATTGGATGCTTCAAATATGTTTCTATGTTCAGCGTTCAAAAATATTGTTTTGCTCTGGAACTCACAACCATCCATTTTAATTCGATCAATACAAAATGTTGTTAATTTTTTCTTGTTTACTACAGTCACTTAAAATTCACATAGGCAATATGGTATATAGGGATGGGGTTATCTGTTTACCATTGATTCTTAATTCTTGGTAATACTTAAAAATATTTTTGCTTAGTTGTCATTTATAATTAATACCCTTTTTTCTATCAAAATATGAAATTTTAGCCAACTATATCAATTAAATTGTACATAAGTACCCATTGAATTTATTGAAGGAGAGAAAATATATACCATTAATAATGTTAGCCAAATGTATCTGAAATTACTTTTTGGTTTCGATGATAATCGTAACCTATGCATTCACAATGGCGTAATGTGTGTGTGAGTGCGTTTGTGACGCCCAGCTTGTAAACACGATATCTCAAGAAGGGAAGGTCAGACCAATTTCATATTTAGTGTGTAGAAGTACCACATTGATTACAAGAAGCCTATTGTTTTTGGTGGAGGTCAAAGGCCATTTGGGGTCACCAGGGGTCAAATTGTGAAAATCTTGTAATCACGATGGGTAAAATAAGCTATAAATGCAAGGTTGTGCTAAATAAATATTATTTGGTGTGTGACGGTTGACAAGGGTGTGTACATCGCTAGTATTGGTCTAATTCCCCGGTAGAAAGGTTAAAAATCCCAGGACTAAACCATTGCCCGACTGACAATGTGAGGTGGGAAGGGGTTGGGGGGGGGGGGGGGGGTGGGTGGCATGCATACAGTAGTGTACTGTCATTGTGGTAGTCGTTCTACTCCCAATGTATCTAATATCTAGTTTGTTGTGTACCATGTACACTACATGTATTATAACGGTATGTCTGTGTACTATTGACATTCCAAGCAACGAGCAGATGCTTCGGGTGGTTTCATAGAAATACTAAACGGTGCGGGGCCCCGCGCATCATTTCGGCTGCACGCGAGGTTTCAAAGTCATATTAATGCCGCCCGTGTAACCATATGTTGTGGCTATCCAACCATAAACCAAAGTTAACTGAAACGATGAGTCACTGAATGACCGAAGTAAAAACATGTAACCTAATATGGCCTACTTATGAAATGACATATGCATGGACAAGGATAATATAGAACTTTCAGTTCCAATTCAATGTCCAAATGTGTACATTTTGAAGAGTTAAAGTGGATGTAACATTTTACTGTGGCTCGCAAAACACATTTCGTGCCCACCACTGAAATGTGAAGCCGTAAAAGGCGACAAGCTTTACACTTTTGGAAGACTACAGCGTGTAAGTGAATTAAAAGTTTAGTTTTGACCTCACATTGAATTACTCTCATTGCAAAGTTGTACGTACCGCCCTGAGCTCAGCATCTCCACTCAAAACATTTATGTTCTCAAGACTGATATAGGAAGCAAAATAATAGATGAACAGCGACCTCACTCCATAAAGTTTGTATCCCTCAGTTAACTTGAACTTCATTACTGATACGCAGTGAATAGTTTTGACCAATCCAAAAGTAAATCGGAACGCAACGTTAGTCCTTATGACTGCATTGAAGCGGTACAATAGGATGTGGACCCTCATAGAACCAGGTAGCTGTTTTACCCCCTACAAAGTATGCATTACTGTACTGTAACTAACCAAAAGCGCTACTCGATCTATCCCATTGCAACGTCGATTTTGCTTAACAATATTCATTAAACGAACGCAGGCCCCAAAAGCACCGCACAATGTGTGACGTCATACGACCTACAGAGACTGACATAACGCGCAAACGAATATCATTAGTCCCCAGGGGCGGGATTTGAGTTGTGAAAGTGGGGGGGCAAAC
>KN886848.1:23290-42598 GCA_000934455.1 Apostichopus parvimensis
ACCAAAATTTTTCGCGCGCTCCGCGCGCATTCAACATCTTAACGTGCATATCATATAGGCAGTTATCGGTTATTTGCATGTGATGTAATAACCGACGAATGCCTATATGATATGCACATTAAGATGTTGAGAGCGCGCGGAGCGCGCGAAAAATTTTGGTTATGTTTTTCGGGGATGTCGGCCCCCCCTTTCTCAAAATCCTGGATCCGCCCCTGAGTATACCTGTGGTAGTAAGTAGTCTTAAAGAAATTTTGAACTTTCCTGTTAAAGTTTCGAAAAACCAGAAATTCAGTTAAAAATTATGCATTCAGATAAAAATTACATTCTTAAAGGGGGAATTTCTTCCTTTTTTCCCCGTCTCCCTTCTTCGCCATCACCATATATTTGACGGACAGACAACATCACGACGTCCTTCTTGGTACCCATGTAAACTTTTATTCCCGCTTCGGTGCAAACTTTTTTTTATAAATTCTCCAATCAAGATTGATGTGGGCGGGGTTTAATTGTTTGGTTGACACATTGGAGCCTGGCCTGTGCAAAGTGCGCAGATACAGAACCCCTTCTTGGCTTTGTATACGTTACGGGAAGTGCAGGCCACGTCAGCAACCTACCGATCTGAAGAAGCAGTGTACGCTTTGTGGCAAGCATAAGAATATCGTAAAACTATCGAAAGTAAATTCATTCGAAGAGCTGCTTATTTCAAAATGTTGAAAGCAGTGATTTTGATAGGAGGACCACAAAAGGGTGAGTATTTTGTAGAGCTGTTGTTGTTTTTGATGTTTATTCTGCCCAAGACCTTGTCAGAAGTCATAGTTTTATCGTACCCACAACGTTGCTAGTAGTTCCACGATGTTTTGTTAATCGGTAACACAATCACCAAACTTAGCCTAGGCCTAGGCCGTTAGTGTTAGGACTTGTATCTATCGTCGTGGCAGTAACTTGAAATCATGTTAAATGAATCTGATTATGAGATAAATGTGCAGAATCTCTCAGGCTATACCTAAACTAGCACAATACCTCAGCGAGGACGCCTAGACCTACCACAGAACTTGTTACACTTACACTCAGTAACTTCATTAGGCTAGATCCTACTCAACCATACCTTACCATCTTGTTGTTTGGGTCTTTGGGCACTGATTCTATCTGATATGCATAGCTCCCAACTCTTGAGAAGGCAAATGCTGGTCCATGCCACGAATCGCCGTCCTAGGGGAGGGGTATAAGGAATTTGATTTTTTGGGGAATCCTGGTGGTGCCTACATGTAAAATGGTGGCACTTAGAAAGGCTTTTGTCACCCAAACTTTTCTGAGAAATATGCATTTTTTTGTGTGTAACATCAATAAATTGAATAGTAGGTGATAATTCATTCTTTCCCATGGCATGAAAATGTTCGCTGCTCGCCCCAATGAAAGAAATATAGGCTAATTTGAGGTTCAAATGATGCTGTAAAGGAGGTTTTATACTCTATTATTGTATCTCTTTTTCAGGTCAATCAGAATCTAGTACATGCAATAGAATCGGTTCAGAGTCAAACCCAAATGTCAAAAAATGAAACAACATTCCATGACAAATGAGAAACATCATCCATAATTCACTCCCAACCCAGACCTTGGTTGTTGTTATCATATAAAAACATTTAATTCTCGAGTTCTTTTGCCATAAATTATGCATTTATACACTGTAGGATGATATAATTATTTCGTCGAAATTATTCCAGTATGCAGTATGTACAGGTGTTGGTAGACTCCGACCATGAGACTCAAGGAGTTCATTTTTTTTATGTGTACTTGACAATACAATGCGGGTTTTTCGGACGCTTGCGCGGGTCAGCGGGTTTGGGTGTTAGAATGCGGGTCCAACCCGCGAAATGCGGGTCAGTTGAGAGCTCTGTATATGCGCTATCTATATATATATATATATATGCAACTTTCCTTTAGAACCGTTTCGCATAGGATGAGCAATTCATGGGCGTGTGTTTTTTTTAAGTTACCAGAATTAATTACGGGCATTAACAATTTTGTTAAACAATGCTAACTTGCTTGCACACTTCGATTGATACACCTACTGCTTCATATTCAAGACATATAACAACTTTGCATAGCTCTCATCTACATGCAATAGAGTATTGAGAGTGTTGTGGCCAAGTGGTTATAAATCCTCAATGTTATTATTATATCAATAGGACTTTACTATACCATACACAATCTGTGCCAGTCTAGAGGAATTTTCGCTTGTTCAATCTTTGTGAAGGGATTCGTATTTGTGGAAAAAGTGTCTCATTGTGCTTATCTGACTGTTTTCTATTTTCAAAAGGGAAATGATTATTTAAAAAAAAAAGCAGCATTGGTATTGGTTAGTATATGTTTGTAGTGAAATGCAAACTGATGCTTAAGCAAATTTCATATACATGTATAAGTTAGCTCAAACCAAAGACAAAGAATTTTTTCTTTTGAATTTAATTTTCACAGGAACAAGATTCCGTCCCCTCTCGTTGGAACTACCGAAGCCCTTATTTCCTGTTGCAGGTTTTCCCATTATATATCATCATATAGAAGCATGTGTGAAGGTACAGTGAATGTCAAACGATTCAGTCATTGACCAGAATAAGTATTTTTTTAAGTTAAAAGGACTGCAAAAAATACAAGTTTTAAAACTAGTGTACAAAATGAGATTGCAATATTCTTTCCATTTTAGGTGACAAGACTAGAACTAATGTTATTTATTCATACATTCATTCCAAATACTTCCCATCAAGGCTCAACACTAGAAATGATCAACACTGCTGGGGTATGACTGTAACCTTTAGTTTGTTATCATGTACAGTGGTAACATTAATTAACATTAGAAGGGACATTTGCTTACAGGAACTGCTTCCCTTTGAAACAACCATGTGACAGGTAACCATTATCCGAAAAAGTCGACTGCAATTCGACATCTTTAAATTTTCTGCTGTCTCTTCCAATAAATGATTACATGGAACTATGTTTTTACCCATGCAGGAATCTCCATTCACTCCTGTTTTCATACTCCAGTCCAGTAATTTTTCGAAGCTCCCACACATACGTTACAGGGTGTGAGTGGGGGAGGGGGTGGGGTCATGGCTTATTTTGCCTGTAAGATCAGAGCATTTTCAGTTGGCACAGTTTGTGAAGTGGGCATTCATTATACTGCTTTACTTTAAGCTGTGTGTGAAGCACATCACACCTAATTAAGCCACAGAACTAAATATTCATGTATGTAATTGCATTCGTTGCCAATGAGATTTATCTTCAAGGACATCACTTCCTCAATAACAGGATGCAGTCATCCTTAGAGAGGTCAGTGGCTGTCACTCTTGGGTATGGCCAAAAGGCATGATTAGCAGGTGAAAGGCAACATATCCATTATGGTCAAGGTCATATAGAAAACCTCTGTTCATAGCTTTGCATCAGGATTAAATATTAGTTAGGGTTCAAATATGACCCTCTGAATAACCATTTCACTTCCCCCTTCCCCCTTCCTCAAAGAAAACATTGCAATTAAACATCAATCGTTGCTCTTCTCCCCCCCTCCCACCACCTATACTGCTTTAAATACCGGCAATTTTTTCCCCTGAAGTTCTCCTTCCTCGGGGTCGAACTGGGTTTCACCTATTTTATTCGTAACTTGACAATTTTGTATCAGCTCAATAAGTGAATTTTTCTTTCAATTGTAAAAAAATGCAGATGAAATGATAAATTAAACAGGGCATGAAAGAGCATCTTGTTTTTCCAAACTTTAAAATCATCGATAAGTTCAGATTCAAGGATTTGTGTATATTTTTCAAATCTCAAGTGTTTTCAAGTGGTTTGTAATAATGTAATTTAATTTGTTGTTTCAAGCCTGTTGTCGCGTGTACAATAGCTGTCTGTGTTCCCACTGTTGTATTTCAAGTTTTGAAGCCATTTTTTTTGGTTTTCCAGTAGTTTGCTTTGATATCATCATTTGTGTTTCATTTATCTATATTTACATTTATCCTCCTCCTCCCTTAGCAACTTGATATTCCCATAAAAACCACAGCTTTCATTTATTCTGTCTATAATTTCTCTTATCTCAGCTACCGGAAGTCAAAGAGATCCTTTTGATCGGTGCCTATCAACCCAGCGAAGCTTTGAATCGATTTATCGCAACCACGCAGAGGGAACTGAATATAAATCTCAGGTGAGGATATTTTGGCGAGAGCCCAGTGACAAGCCAAGGGGGAGGGCATGATTTATGATCCATTCCCCTTGGCTGATAAAAATGATTTGAACTGATATGTAGTCTGTCTCCACTTATCTCAAAGGGATATTCCGGTGGCAGGTAAAGTTAATTCCACACTGTTAGTTGAAAATCCCATCACAATACCTTGTCCCTCTCGTTTAGATACGGTTGATTGAACGTAACCTGTTAAGACTAATTAAAACCCTCCCATAACTCCTGGAAGTGGGTTACAGAAGGTAGTCTGTGATGTCATAATGGTGGACATTTTCTTCAATGGCTTTAATTTCCTGTTGTAATATCGTTTGGCTTTGTCCATGAAGACTGATACACTTGGAGTACTTTGCTTACCAGTCAATGTTCTCTTGTCTGTCTGTAGTTTTTAAAATTTCATTAAAATGCCTTTTTTTGCCCTAGAAATGTTATTTTCCTGTGTGAATAAATGATTTGGAAATTTTGTAGAACATTGTTTTCATCTTTGATACCAACCCGATGACAACATTCAATCTCCCGTTACCTGATGAATTTACAAAATATCTCCAAATTTGAATGATTCTCATCCCCTCCCTATAATAAAAGCTATTAGGATGTGGCATGTCTTACAGACCTGTTCAAGATAATTTCCAGCAGTTTTGTTATACATTGTACTATTGTGCCTTTGTGTTTAGTATCACACCATAAGTATATATAAATATTTTTAATTTTTGCATTTTGCCAGGTATCTTCAAGAATACACAACTCTCGGGACTGCGGGAGGCTTGTATCATTTTAGAGATCAGATTCTCGCTGGTAAGCCGAGTGGATTCTTTGTCTTCAACGGTGACATCTGCTGTGACTTTCCCATGGTCGATATGTGGAACTTTCATCAGCAAGTCCAAACTGGAGATCACTTTACCATGCTAGCAGCAGAGGTACGTTAATATCGGTATTATAAAACTATTCTTTGTTTTAATAGCTCAGTTAGGTTATTTTTTCATTCTTTACAAGAAAAAATAGTCAACGAACGCATTTTAATTCGCAGTTTGTTTGAAAGACCTTTGATTTAGCTGCATGTTTCTTTGAGGCTGCTCGTGTGCCAATTTTAATACATTTTCGATACCATTCGTTTGAAGGGGCAGATTTTACTTTTTTGTAATTAACAAAAGTTGTAACTTTTTAATGTCTTCCAATTTGCCCTTTTGGCATGTGAGTATTGATACTAATAAATATAAAATCTGGTCAAACATGTTTTAATATTGATTCATTAATTACCTATGAATTTTATGAATTATGACATGTTAGAGATGGTTTTTATTTCATGAGTCTCTTTGGCACTATTTTGTTACCAGGCAACAAGGAAGCAGTCTTTACAGTATGGGTGTCTGGCTGAGAACGAGGAAACACATGAGGTAAAAGTTCAGCTCTACTAACCACCAGGGGTTACCCCTCATTATTAAAGAAACAGCATTTAGTAATCTTCTCATTGGGTCATAAAATGTAAAAAGTAGCATTATTGACAGGTACTGTTTACTGTGTGAGATAAATCTCTTTATTACCTCTGCAGTACAGTGGGGGATGGGGGTGGGGGGGGGGGGGGAGCAGGGTGAGAGGAATGAAGACTATTTTTTATGTTTTGGTCAGTGATCAGTTTGTTTGGGTAAAGGACTCCTAGGAGAAAGAACTCATAACTATTATCAGATCTGATATAAGTTCTTCTCTACCTGGTTTCTATGGTAACATTTAAGTTTTCCCTTATTTCATCTGTAAATACCTACACATTGGCTTCTCTATATTAAAGCAAGCTTCCTGTATTGCAGATTTACACAAACAGGTTTCACCTTGTAACGACAGATTTCCCCAAGTAATTTGTTGAAAATTTCATTCTTGAAAGCAACATTGCATTTCTTTTTGCCCAAAATTTTGCTAGTTATATGATGCTTGTAAAACGAATTGCAGTCATATGGTCAAGTGGATACAGTTTGTTGGCATTAAAAGTAATGAAACCTACTATCTGAGAGGTTGTGGGCTGGAACCTTGGCCAGCTTAAAGTTGTCTGCCAATTGGTAAAGGAAATCCAAAATTAGCTAAAACTGTAAATTGGATAGCCACTCGACATGGAGTGTAAGTAACAGCGGTTCGCCATGTACGTCATAAAATAACTGCCTTACAGATTCAGGCAGTAATTAGACTTAACGATCAAAGTCAATAGCAGCTCTACTCATTTTCTTATAAACAAAGAAGGCAAGGCCTTGAATCATTTACACAGAAACTGTTTGCAGATCTACAACAAATGTTGATGTCTGTTGACAAGTAACATTGTTTAACGTTGTTTAGACACTAGTGCAATAAACTAGCAATACATATTACACTGCGAAAGTATCTACATGGCAAGATATGTCAAACCCTTATAAATGCATCCAGCTGCTCTTAAGTACAAACTATATAGTCTAGTTTCAACAAAACTTGCTTTCTAGACTTTCCTTGTAAAGTTGTGTATTTTCCATGTGATATTTTCCAAGAGATGTTAAAACCTTGTAAATGCACCTGCTGCTCTTTATGTACAACAAATATTGCTTTCTAGACTTTCCTTGTAAAGTTGTGTATTTTCCATGTGATATTTTCCAAGAGATGTTAAAACCTTGTAAATGCATCCTGCTGCTCTTATGTACAAACTATATAGTCTAGTTTCAACAAATTTACTTTCTAGACTTTCCTTGTAAAGTTGTCCATTTTTCCATGTGACATCAAAACTAAATCCATGGTTAAAAATGACCAGTTATTCTTTAAATTGAACCCTTTTTGGTTTTTTGTTTGTTTTAGGTCCTTCACTACGTCGAGAAACCACAGACATTTGTGAGTTCCAGTATTAACTGCGGAGTGTACATCTTCACCCCGGAAATATTCTCCCATATTGGAGCTGTCTTTCTGAAAAACCAGGCGGACGTCTTCAAGTAAGATTCTACGAGATACGATTTCATTTTACGTTCTCTTCATCAATGCATTTCACTTTGACTAAAAGAAAAATTCTAAAAGCAAATTATAACTTATTCTTCTCTTAAAATTTGTTTTTATTTTCAAAAATTTCCAGGATAATTTACATTAAGTATAAAGTTGATTTGTGATGCTAGTGAGGTATATGTGTGTCATTGAGGGCTCCTCTGGAAAGCAGTGCTTCTGCACTGAGCAGGACTACCCTCGTTAAAGATGACAATAATAATTTAAAAAAAATAACACAAGGATAGACAAATTGATGGATATACCATCACACATGTTATGTCCAAACTGTGCCGCAAAGCTAGAAAAATAATAATAAAATTAAAAGATAAATTTTCAAGTTTATACTTTCTGTGGTTGGCTTGGCGATTTTAATTCTCGACTTCATACACCATTTCATGTCATCAAGGCTACAAGACATATTTTTCACTTAGTTTACTGCCATGTTTTATACGTGTTTGAGACAATTAGTCAGTTTAGTTATGCTGAGGGTAAAGGCTTATGTTGCCTTTGATTTCAATTGGAGTAATGGACAGTTTTTTTTTGTTATCATCATGGAGCTATCTGCACCGCTTCTAGAAAGAGGTATAGTTTCGACAAGAGGAGATCAACTTTATTGCTAGGGGAGTGTCAATGTAATTGATTCACATTGTCTTAAAGGTCAGTAATTATGACCACTTAACTATATTTCTTTAAATTAAAAAAAAAACTTTTTAATTAAAAAAAAAAGTTGTAAATGGAACAGGGTACAAATCAGTGACCACAGGAATATATGAGTATCCAGGTCTCTCTGGTTTGAATCCTGTTCCTAGCGGAAAAATGAAATCCACTTTTTTCAAAATTTGTCTGTGATTGCCAGTTAGTTTTCTCTCATTCAATTTTCTTGATTTTCGTTTTCAAACCGATATTTCTTTCTCTCCGCAGCGGGGGCGACAACATCAATCCGGTCCGTGACTGTATCCGGTTGGAGCAGGATATTCTCTCGCCTCTGGCCGGTGCGAAGAAACTTTATGTCTTTAAGACCACCAGATTCTGGAGTCAGATCAAGTCAGCCGGGTAAGACCTCTGTCTGTCAGTCAGTCTGTCTGTCTGTCTGTCTGTCTGTCTGTCTGTCTGTCTGTCTGTCAGTCTGTCTGTCTGTCTGTCTGTCTATGTGCATTATAATGTATTGTAAATGAAAATCCCCGTCGTTTCCAAATTTGTAGCTGTGAATGCACATTTTGTAATAATTCCATTAATTCAGGAAATAATTCATGTAAGTAACAAGTTGTAAGAAACGTATTTTTGGAGCAGATTGTTAAATCACTCTGTATTGTTCGAGACATCACAGACAAGTTCATCCTTGTGTTTGACTCAGTTGTTAATTGTTATTAGATTTTGTCCCACTGAAATGTACTTATACCTCTTGTTTTTGCATCTCAGTACTGTCAATCTCGTTAGCCTAATTACTTCTGACTGTATTGATGTAGTGTTTGAACAGTAAAAATTTTCTTTTGTTTTAATTACTACTGGTCTGTTTAAGTTTAATAAATCCTACCATTTTTCACAATTTGTGTTATGTTTTTCTTTCATTTTCCCCCTCCCTATTTTACAGCTCAGCCATATATGCCAACAGGTTGTACCTGAGCCTCTACAACTCGACTCATCCCGAACGTTTGGCTCATAATAATGACAACGGGCCGAAGATTATTGGAGATGTCTTCATCCACCCATCGGCCAGAGTCGATCAGTCAGCCACGGTAAATTAAACTCTCAATTATCTTGCTCATTTGCTAAAGAATTTAATTTGTGATAGTCTATGCTAAAAAATTTAATTTGTGATAGTCTATGGTAAAGAATTTAATTTGTGATAATCTATGCTAAAGAATTTAATTTTATATATCCTTAAGATGCTGTCATCAGAAAAGTTTGTGCATTGATGATATCGTTACCAGAAGGTATTGCGTTGTATTTGCACTGCAGTGGTCTATCAAGCTGCCTGTATTTTATGCTGTAATGTCACGTTGTGCCACAGTTTTGTTACATTGTCCCGTTATGCCACATAACCATCACAAACTGACTTGCAAAATTGCCTCAATATTAACACAAGATGGAAAGTAGATGGAGGGGTGGGGGGGGGGGTTGCAGATAGTCACAAATAGCAGTACTCTTATTATGCAAGTAAACGCTGAACACGTTCATACAAAATAACGTCATCGATTAAGTGAAATGTTTAGAGAATAAATCCTCCAACCAATTTTGTTGTGTCTCACACAAATAAAAAACAAATTTTAATGTGAGCACTTTATACTCATGGTTCCTGAGTTTGTATGTAATAAACATCTCGCAAATGTGTGTTTTTTTCTTTCTCCTTTCTGTAGCTTGGTCCAAATGTTACCATCGGAGCTGGGGTCACAGTTGGTCCAGGGGTGAGGGTGAGGGAGTCTTTGGTTCTAGAGGGTGCTACTTTACAGGTAGGTTTGATCAAAATTTAACATACTATCTATTCAGGGGTGTAGGGTAGGGGCTGATATGACAAATATGTAGATTACAGGGTGGTAGAATGCATACAGAACTTACAGCTATTTGAAGTGATGCATTGTGGGGGGTATAGACATGAAATTTAAGAAACAAATCGGGTAAAATTGAATGGGTACACCATCTTTATGGTGGTGGCTGAACCACACACCACCTCTTTGCTCATTTTTTTTTACTTTTAGTTTTATCGATTAATTTAAGAGCAGCCCCTTATAGCTCATTGTTGTACCTTTACTATGCTCTATTTGATTTCTGAGCAACTACTCATGAGCAAGACCACATCTTTACTGCTCTCTACATATTTTAATCAACACTTCATTGATCCCATCTTTAATACTCTCTATTTGATTTCTGAGCAACTACTCCTGATCAACACCACATCTTTACTGCTCTCTATATATTATTAATCAGCACTTCATTGATCCCATCTTTAATACTCTCTATTTGATTTCTGAGCAACTACTCCTGATCAACACCATATCTTTATTGCTCTCTATATATTATTAATCAACACTTCATGGATCCCATCTTTACTACTCTCTATTTATTTCTGAGCAGCTACTCCTGATCAACACCACACCTTAACTGCTCTCTATATATATTTTAATCAAAACTTCATGGATCCCATCTTTACTACTCTCTATTTATTCTTGAGCAGCTACTCCTGATCAACACCATATCTTTATTGCTCTCTATATATTATTAATCAACACTTCATTGATCCCATCTTTGCTACTCTATATATTCTTGAGCAGCTACTCCTGATCAACACCATATCTTTACTGCTCTCTATATATTATTAATCAGCACTTTATTGATCCCATCTTTACTACTCTCTATTTATTCTCGAGCAGCTACTCCTGATCAACACCTTATCTTTACTGCTCTCTATATATTATTATTCAACACTTCATTGATCCCATCTTTACTACTCTCTATTTATTCTTGAGCAGCTACTCCTGATCAACACCATATCTTTACTGCTCTCTATATATTATTAATCAACACTTCATTGATCCCATCTTTACTACTCTCTTTTTCCATTTGATTTATTCCTAGTATATTTTTGAGCAACCTCTCAATTAATTTATTTATGATTTATATTTTATTCCTTCCCTTCAGGATCACTGTTGCATTCTGCATAGTATACTTGGCTGGATTAATTAATTATTTATATTTTTTCCTTCCCTTTCAGGATCACTGTTGCATTCTGCATAGTATTATTGGCTGGAATAGCTCTGTAGGTGCCTGGACGAGGGTGGAGGGAACAGCTAACGACCCAAACCCTAACGACAAACACGCCAAGATCGACAGCAGCACTCTGTTTAACGAAGAGGGAAAGCTGAATCCATCCATCACCATTTTAGGTAATTTTATGATTAATTGAATTAAAAATTGAACTTCCATTTGACCTCGTTGTCGTCTAGTAGAGTTACCGAGAGGGATGAAACATTGTATGATATCAGCCATTTTGTGCTAGCTTTTTATGCCCGCTAAATTCCTTGAAATTTCTGGCTGAAATTAGTTATGAAATGCTTTTGCCCATTGAGGTGTGATGTTGTTGTTAACCGAGGAGAAGAGCAGTGGTTCAGCGTGCCTGCATGAAAACTACAAAGGCTTAATGAGTAGTGGAATGGGGGTAAATTTGGTTAGGGGGTGGGTGCATTGTACCTGAAGTCTAATTTATTGCCATCCTTGGTGATGGGTCTAAGGACAGGTGTGCAAAGTACTGGCCGTGGTCCACGTTTTGTGCACCCTGTATGGAATTAATTGCCTAGAATGGTGTGTGGGCACATTTAATATTTCTTTTGTGGGGGTCACAAGGGGGGGGGGAGTGTCCTGCATCCTACCAAATTAATACCCATAGCTGAATGAACAGTTCAATGTGCTTGCTGAATGAGTGTATAGTGCTGTTGCTGTATGAGAAGTCCATTGAGAATTTAAAATAGCTCATACTACTGCTTTTCAAAATAAAAAAATTGAAAAAAATGTTCATTTTGTAATACATTCCAGGAAATGCGAAATCATGGTCACATATTCATAATAGTCATAATCATAGCTGGAAAATTTTTTTTCTTTAGATTGCTCCACCTTTATTGGTGTTATTTGCTAAGGTACAGGTGTCATAATTTGGATACTGAGGGGGCTGCAGCCAGGCTGCATTGGACGTAATCTTTTGTGCTGTACAGTTTCACACACACAATAGGTATTGCCAGCTTGCTAACATAAACTCAGTTGTTTGATACTATTGATTCAGCCTTGCTGCCGGGGATTTTGCAGGGATGCTGCAGGCGGATCGTCAGAATTAATTGAAACGGCTGAATTAAAAGTATTCACAACCTCCCAAACTCGTTGACGAATATTATTCCCATGCATGCAATACTTCACCAAAAACCCAATTTTTCAACCACCTATTAGTCCGAGCAAAGACAACCTTTCTCATTCGTACGTGCCAAAGCAGTGACCCATAATAGAGTTATCCATACTACATAGCAATTCATCTTATTTCATCTAACCCATTTTTCACATATTTCTTCGTTTTATTCTTCATTCGTTCAAATCCTCGACCTTTCTGTCGACGCTGCTAATCCCATCCATTTTGACCTCTCAGGTCGTAACGTCGTCGTTCCATCGGAGGTCATCGTACTCAACTCCATAGTCCTGCCTCATAAGGATCTGAGATACAGCATAAAGAACCAAATATTACTCTAGCTACACATGCCTATTTTCTCAAGGTATGCTCTTTCTACTGCATGTTGTAGCTTGTTTCATGAATATGCATGTCTTTTAACTCTATATCAACGATCACAGCATGTTTGTCCCTTTCTCCAAAACAATGTCCGTTCGTGTCTTTGTCATTCCACACGGTGTCTGCCATATTTTGTTCATGTTTTCCTCTCTATTAACTTGTTATGCAAGATCCATGATCATGGCGATACATTAATGTGCTTTACATTGTGTTGTTTTCTTGAGGCCATCAGTATATCCCCCAATTAAGCTATGAATGGCTAGTAATGGCCACTCATGCTAAAACCATTAAGAAGTGTTTTTTTCCAGCTGTCACCTTCAAATCACTTTCCCTGCATCGATATTAAGCTAACAAATATTCTAATTCTCGGAATAATTCGGGGGGAGGGGTTCACAGCCCAGGACCTACAGGAAGGGACTTTTTTTGAAAAGTTTAAGCATATCATAGCATGCTTAAATCTTTAGGCAAAACTGATGGCCAATATTAAATTGTTCTGAAATACCTCGTTGTCATGTTCACCGAAGGTGTGAATATGATAAAGTAGTTGCTGTGGTAACATCTTTGTGCTTCGTTTGTTTGTTTTGTTTTTGCTGTTGATGGGGTGTCATACTTCTAGTGCTTCTCATTATGGCTGGCTATGCGGTTCATGGTTTGAATTTTTAATTGCTGTGTGGTGCTATTAAACTTCTTCAATATTTACAATTTTCTTAATTACTTCTTCAGTATTCTGTAATCTTACGACAGAGAGAGAGGGGGCAAGAGAGAGGATCCAGGCAGTATCAGGATGAATTTTTGACATCACAATGATTTTTTTGTTGTAAAATTTTACAAAATATTGACAGGAATGGAAATGCCAGTCAAAAAACAGAAAGACTGAACGACTATAAATATAATGAAGATGAAATCTAGAGCAAGGACTTCCCATGCTATCAATCAAGGTTACAAAGTGTGAAAAGTTGTCATATCTAACAGTATTTTTTACCACTGCCATTGTGACAATTTCTATGTTCTTCACAAAATAATCTTGGGTTCAGGAATAGATGAAGGCAGAATTTCATCTTGAAAGATTAAATATCAGTACTGCAGGAGGTGGTGATAAAAAGGCCCTCTTTGCTATTTTTTTAAAATTTGGCCATTCCAAACATAAACGGATGGCTTTCTACTCCCGAATTCTCTCAAACATGCAGAACATCTCAACATTTTGACGGCACCATATACCCTTTCCATCATTTTGTGCTCAAGCTCCCATTTTGGGTGACTCTTCTGGTACAGCTTTGTAAGAATACTTAGTATATTGTTAGGTACAGTACCCTGTGCCAGACTAGGGCTGTGGCCATTCCTCCATGCCATCCGTAACTCCTATTAAAGCCGTGGAACTCTTTGCCTCACCATATCCAATCTGTAGCCTCTGTAGACCTCAGAGAAAGATTTCAGGCCCACCTTGTTTGTTTTTGTTTAATTTAGGTCCATGTTTCACCTACTATTGATATACTTTAGCAGATGATTGTGACCTGGATAATGGTTCTTTATAAATATGATAATCAATATTTGATATTAATTTTTGTTTGTAATATCTGTGATTTTTGCAGGAAGGAATGTTGTGATCCCACCAGAAGTGATGGTTCTTAACGCCATCCTCCTCCCGGATAAGGAGCTCTCGTCTAGCTTCAAGAATCAGATTCTTCTGTAGGAGGCGCGGCAAATCTAAGGTCGAAGGTCAACAATGATGACATCGACGTCATCAATCCTGTTATTACTGGATAGTAATTCTCGCCTGTCTATACAACAGGATTAGCATGGTTTTATGCCCAAGTGAAAAGATCTAAAAATTTATCTCCCCCAATTTCGTGAAACTGATGGAAGCAGTCAGAGGCGGGTCTCGATGAGGATAAAATCTATACGCCTATGGCAGGAATACAAAACAGAACTTTATGTTGACATTTCATTTGCATAAAGAGCTAGTTAACCTGCAGAAGTATGTTGTAAAATTTCATAGTTGTAAGCAAGTTGAATAAGGAAGAAATTTGATGTCAGAAGTCTCTCTAAATATTTATGTAAAATGCTCAATTGGCCTGTTTTTGTTGTTGTGATGATTTTGTTAGGAATATTTGAAATGATTAGTCAGTTACCTGGGTAATGTCAGGAATAAAAACAGAAATTTTAACAAGAAAGTTATCTAAGTTAAAGGAGTGTTAGCTCAGTGGTTAACGCAGGTGCCTTTCAATCATAAGGACCCTGGTTCGAGTCACTCCAAGATTAATGTATGTCGTCCAGTTACAGAGTTGTTGACAATTGACAATTCCTAATTATGGACGTTAAATATGAATCTAAGAGACTGACTTCAGTCAGCTTGCTGCTTTGATAAGCCAATGATGGGTTCTTTGCGATTTCCTGCTTGCAGGAGGATCTAAAATACATAGAACCCTTAAGGGTAACAGTTTGAAAGTACCAGTTTGTAGCAATTTTATCATACCATGTTAGATGACATGCTAATAATTACGATACAACTTTTGTTTCAAAGAATCATGGAAATTTGATGTTGTTCGATTGGAATGTTTGTTCGGCATCAACATATCTGTTATGTGAGGTAAAAAATTGTACGAGTGGTTTGGCAAATTGAATGGAACTGGCCAAAAATTACTGGGTTCCGAGTGCATAATTTTGCTTAATGCCTCTGAGCTGTATCATGATTGGGTAAGTGACTTGTCGTACGTTTGAAGAGGCCTGGATTGAGAATACTTGTCCAAATTGAAGGCAAGAATAAGTAGCAGTATTTATGAGATTTTTAGAAGAGCTAATGTCTTTTTGCATTTATGAATGAAAGTTTATAGTATTTTGTAATTCTACTAGTTGTTTTATTAAAGTGAAAAACATAAGTTAACCAGATGTGTTGTTCTTTTCTTCTCTGATTGGCATATTATAAGAAATACACAGCTTATTATAGCTTAATTATTAGGATAAATCTTACAGAAAGTGGATCTCCATGAACTAAAAAACCACCTTTCCTATAACCTCCCAAATAGAAGAACATGTGCCCCAGCGAGAGTGTAGTGTACAGAACTGGAAAGATAATATGAATATTCAACAGTCATGAATATTCAACAGCTATTTAAATATTCATACATTTGTAAGGTTTGGAACTTGAAATATTAGTTCCAAACCATTTCTGTTAGGAGCTGCTGTGGCAGGGTGAGATGTTCTGATGAACACGGAGAGCTTGACTGCTTGCAGTGTGAGTTCCAAATCCACCTGCTGCAGTGGCAAAAGGAGAGAGATCTGGAAGAAGAGACCAGACCAGAGGAGGACATCAACTGAGAGGATGCCCGGTGGAGAGGAGGGGGGAGCCAGAGAGGAGGAGGAGGAGGAGGAGATGCAAAAAGAGAACAACATTTTCTTTTTTGTGTGATCAAGGTCAAGTTTAAGTTCAAAGTCAAGTTCAAGTCCAAAGTCAAGTTCAATGCCAAGTTCAGAATCCAAGATATTCTGATATCTAGATCAGGTTCAAGTTCAAGTTCACCTGCAAGTTCAATGTCAAGGTCTACTACAATGCCACCAATCCAACAATGCCACCAGTCCGACAATATAAATCAAACAAAATGGGTAGTGAATATGTTAATTGATACCATCATTATTTTCTCAATAGTATAAATTCAATCTCTACAATATGTTCTATTTACCTTACAAATACTTTTGATAACACTTATTGCATATTCCAAAATAAACTTTTGTCACTTTAGGGTACATTAAACCCATACTAACAATCTTCTTTACAAAATCCACCCAAATCAAACCAGATAACCTTTAACACACATTCAGGTGACTAACAACCCTTTGGCCAGTCTAATAGTGTGTAGAACAGGATTGTCGAATACAAATGTTACACAACATATAGACTGCAATAAAATTCCTACCAGTTCTTAGATCGAACCTGAGGCATGGAGACCTTTAAAGGGTGTGAAGGCTCGCCCAAAAAGAAACGTCTAATGCCGGTAATCTAACCTAGTTTCGAATGAGGTGTAACAAAAGTGTTAGACACCACCATCGATCCCAGAAAATACACACACAGCTTGCTACCGTCGGTCGGTAATCAGACACTAGTGTACAGTCAGTACATAAGCGGCGGTCAATACCCACAGCACAGTGTACAAACGATACAGCAATGCACATCTCAGGTCCAGCTAAAGATAACAAGGTATCACGTTTCGTTACTGTCTGCATTTTGTGGTGACACGAACAAAATGTCACTTGCAAGCAACAGAAAGTTAACTTTTTCAGATGGCTGCATGCAGTTTGGGGCGAGTCTTCAATGCCCTTTAAACAAGTTGTGCATTGGCACGTCAGACAGCCAGGAGGTTATCGGTGCCTTCTGTGACTGAACCTGGCAGCCTCCTACCACCCAGCAGTGGACCGGTTTGCGAACCGCTGAGAGAATCCACCTCTCACTGCAATACTGTATCACACTAAACAACCACTTGCAGCTTTCTCTGCACATTTCCTTCATCGAAAGTTAAAAGTCACGAATACTATTACAAAATTTCAAAATGATTTGTTTAACCCGAACTAAGTTACTGTCACATTAATTAACAGATATTTGTAAACTTCAAAGGTAAGTTATAGGTAACTTGAAATACACACAACCCATCGGGTGAAAACTATCACAAGATTGTGGTTTCTATAAATCAAATAGGTTTCCCTAAAAAATGGTGATTTGATAGAAATCATGCTAATGAGAAAACTGCCAGACAGTTTCATACCTTCATAGAAAATTTCAAGAAACCCTTATCGGATTAAGAATCATTACAAAAAAATTCCTTACGAGCAGGAAATTGTAAAATATTTGTTTGTAGAAATTTCAGTAACTAACAATTACAATGACCAACCAAAATTAACACTGGAGGGATTGCAGCTGGGCATATCCCTCACTTTCGCATGTTGGGCGCCACTTCGGGTAACAGCTCAATTTCAAAATACCGTTTGGGATTTAAATGAAACCTTGGATGTCATCTTTATGGAAAACACCAAACTTGGTTTTGCTTGACTGCCCGATTCGTAAAGATATCATCAAGGCACCCACAACATTAATGACTATCAAATCTACAGGTGACTGTCCTAATAGACACAGGAATTGCTTTACTTAACTCCATCCAATTAATTGTGGGTACCACTACCATAACGCCATTTAGAATTCTTCTGTTACTGACGGCAACAACTGCCATACAACTTTGAACGATTTAAACTTCATTTATCGGACTTAACTCGTGGTGCAAAAATAGTCCGAAACTCGGGCAATAATTTCGCCGCAGAACAAATGTTAAGTTAAATGATCAGAAATACACTATTACATACACTGGCAATCTTATGAATGGTTCCAGGTTTATGTCATCTCTGTGCACTCTTCCTCTCACTTAGTGCTGTTTCAAGTTTTTAATATTTCATTGGTATCCTGCCATTTTTAAGGAAATCCCTAAGAAGTTTCTCTAACTTGCCGTAAAGAGGTTCCCTTGCCCCTCTTCACCCTGATTTTAAACCCTGGTAAAGTAGGTTTCCAATTATTGCCAGATACATTTTTAATGGTAACCCTACGTAGTAACAAGCTATCACACTTTACATATCAAAAATGTTACAGAGCTACTGAAAGGTATGCTTCCTCTTCCCAGCCTGCGTCTTCACGGCCGAATGAACAGAGGACGGATGTCAATCTTCTTATGTCCGTCTTAAAAGTTACGTTGATGTACAAAACTTACAAACTTGGAAGCTCTGGGGACAGCTAGCTCAGACTGGGTCACCGGGCAATGCAAGGCCTGTTTCGACTCAACATTAATATTTTTCAGACAAATATTTAATGCTAAAATGAAAGTTTCGTCATGGAACTGTTGGAGTGACTTTTTCTTCTAGATGGGATGAGCCAACTTCATTGATCACCTTCTCTGGTTTCAGCATCTGATTTCGTCTCGGCCAGATTTCACAAAATTTCTTCGTCTGTGCCTCATCTGCCTTATTGTGCAAACTGTTGCAATGCAGTCTTGACTCTGTCGAAAATAGAAAAACGGAAAGAGTAAACCCAACATGGTTTATGACGAGCTTGCCTTCATGACTGCCAGCTTGCTGTTGAGAAGTGATATATATTTTATCCTCCAAGTTTCAACACCCTCAGAAGCAATAGTTTACCTGAGTTTCAAAGGAATTGTCAATGTTTGTACTTTATGCTAATGACATTTTAGAAAGAAGCAGTACTTTGGGTTTGATTATAACTCCAGTGATAAATTATTTCACTGACTACGGTCCCAGAGATAAATGTGTAAATGATACCTCAGCCAGATATATGAGCCCAACCTTTCTTCCGTCCATTACTGATGTTGGTATTACTAGAACTGTACTACAAAAGTTGCTCTAAACTATCACCAGTCATAGGATGAGTTCAGATGAAATTTTGATGATGATATGTCTAAAAGGAGTGATGATTTAAACTCAACTCGACCATTAATGATACTAGTGAACGATTTTTAAACTGGCCCTTACCCCACCCATCACTGATCAATACTGGTGCACAATGTTTAAACTGGCCATTACCCCACCCATTACTGATCAATACTGGTGTGTGATGTTTACACTCACCGTTACCCACCCATCACTGATCAATACTTATGCATGAAGTTTAAACTCACCATTACCCCACCCATTACTGATCAATACTGGTGTGTGATGTTACACTCACTGTTACCCCACCCATTTGCTGATCAATACTGGTGCGTGAGGTTTAAACTGACCCTTACCCCACCCATTACTGATCAATACTGGTGTGTGAGGTAAAACTGACCCTCACCCCACCCATTACTGATCAATACTGGTG
>KN886848.1:44771-70819 GCA_000934455.1 Apostichopus parvimensis
TTTAAACTCACCATTACCCCAGCCATTTAAGGATCAATACTGGTGTGTGATGTTTAAACTCCCCCTCACCCCACCCATTACTGATCAATACTGGTGTGTGATGTTTAAACTCGCCATTACCCCCCCCTCCCTTCACCCCACCCATTACTGATCAATACTGGTGAGTGATGTTTAAACTCGCCATTACCCCACTCATTACTGATCAATACCAGTGTGTGATGTTTAAACTCACCATTATCCCCCCCTCCTTTTACCCATTACTGATGGATACCAGCGATCGCCGTTACCCCCCCCCCCCCTTTTACCTCCCACCCATTACTGTTACTGGAGTAGAGTAATCTTACTTTTCAAAGAGAACCTGGTCTGTTGATGTAAGCAGTGACTGGAGTTGTTTGTAGACGTTGAATTCTTTCAGCTTCCTCTGCCTCATATCTGCTCCTTCTTCCTCCTTCCAGACCAAGTTATTGATGCAGTAAACAGCAGCCACTTGTAACTTGACATTCTCATGTCTCTGTAGGAGGGGGGTCGGGGGGGGGCAGAGGAGGAGAAGCAGAGGCGGTAATATTATGATAGTAAAATGATTTACTCTTGTACAGCTTTTACATGGTTACAGTGTTTCCATGGTTACACTATCTAAGGATGATGCTGTTTGACCAGAGATGCTACTTTAGTTTGATGATAGAAAACTTTCTTTTGCATTTCAGTACTAAGAATCACATTATAATATTCTTACAAAACTTTTGAAAGACTCCCAAATATCTAATACAATGGTACTCAGAAATAATAAGATAATAATTACTATCACCCAACAGTTGTCTTAACAGTTCCTGGTTACCAGGCGACTCATACAGAATATTAATGCAACTGCAAAAGCCTGTTAATTATTGCGATCATGCATTTAGATGCCTTGTTTTAAACAACAGAACAGTAAAACATATTTTCTTCTTATATGATATCTTTTCTCCTTGTTTTCTGATAGGAATTATAGAAAGTTCTTATAAGTAAAAATTAAGACATAAATAAGTATACTAATGTACCTTGGTCACAGACTACCAAAGAAAAATAAAATGAAAAAAAAACAAAACAAAAAATGAAAAAACAAATTGCTGAATGGTCTTGCCCCTAGTATTCATGTTTGACTGCTCTATGAATATTCATATTGGAAGTTATTAAAATATACACCCAGTTGGGACAATTCTCTATAAACTGTAATTTCGTGTCCTGCTTCAAAGCACTCGTACTGACAGTTTTTGCAGTATGAATATCCTGTTTCTATCAGATTAAAGGACACAAACTGTTAATACTGTCAGTATCAGTGCTTTGAAGCATGATTTGAGAGGACAGTATAGAGTGGTATTAGCATTAGAATCAGAAAAGGTTAGGAACTGTTCATACTGTCAGTACGAGTGCTTGAAAGCATGATATGACAGGACAGTATAGAGCGGTATTAGCATTAGAATCAGATAAAGGTGAGAAACTGTTCATACTGTCAGTATGAGTGCTTTGAAGCATGACATGAGAGGACAGTATAGAGTGGTATTAGCATTACAGAATTGACCTAACTGTCTATGAAACAAGAGAATTTTCTCACCATATAGTACGTTAATTTCTTCAAGATGTCCTCGTTAGACATGATAAAGTCTTTAGCGTTATTTCCGTCCGCAATGTTCGCCAGGATGCAGAGGGTTTGCTCTTTGACCTCTGGTGGGTGGTTCCCCTCCAATATCATCACCACGGCTGTCATTATCTGTTTGTTGTGCGAGTTCATAATTATATCGATGTCCTGTGAGAAGAAAAAGTTATTTAAAGAAAAAACAGAAGTTATAAAGATGTCTTTCATTCGAATGAATTTATGGAATAATTGTAATTACATATGATTATTTACTGTTTATGTTTTTAGATGACATTAACTGATGGTTAAGATATGAGTTTATTTAAATGCACTTGGGAAACACATGTTTCATGAGGAAAGTCTCTGTGAAACATTATTATTATTATTATTGTTATTACCTTTTTTCCCCCTCCACTTATTGATAACTCTAGAATCAAATGAACAATTTACTGCATACTAAATGCCTCAAATTATATAAATGTCATAACACAATAACAGTTGTAATTACTATTATTATTGTTAATACTATTATTACAATTAGTATTGCTTTTTATTATTATTATTATTGTTGTTTGTGTAATTATTATTGTAACTATTATTATTACTATTATTATTGTTAATACTATTATTATTATTGTTGTTGTTAATATTTTTATACCAAAATATTTTAAGTGCTCAATACAAACCATGCAGTCTGCTCACAAGCACTTACCAAACAAAAGAAGGCGAATATACAAACAAGAAACTAGATCAACTACTTATAAGTATTGCAGGATAAGATGTGTCTTGATAGTTCATTTAAAAGCTTCAAGCGAATTTGATAGTACGGATCGTAGTTGGAAGCTTGTTCCATATATGGCTCGTTGTGATTGAAAATGCATTATAGAGTCTGCATAGGGATGCCTTAGGTTGGAAATTAAACTATATTTGGTGAAAGTAAGTGGGTAGGTTGGTTTGGCAACAAAACTAGATTAACTTTGGGTGACAGCAGAAGAACATTCTCGGTGACAGTGAGCAACAGACCAATGTGAGTGACAGCAATAGTCTATTCCAATAGCAGACGATGTAACACTTCTCTTAAAGAAAGAAAGGAGGTACATTAAACTTCATCAAAGTCCAACATTTTTGTTAAAAAAGTTATGTTACCTCTGAGGATAAATGATGTCAATATTATAAAGAAAATGAGAAACATTGTTATTAGAAGCACACACAAAACATCACCCAATTGATACAAATACTCCGATGAAGATATTGAAAATCTTACTGATTTTGATGACAATAAATTTCGGAGCAGTCCAAGCGTCTTCATTAGAATGTCAACGTTATCGTCTGTGAGCAGCTTAAACAGTTGTTCCGTGCCCAGCTGGGCCAGTATCGTGTTCTTGATATTCTGTTCCGATTGGAAGGCCATGTTCATCAGGCCCCAGATGCCGTTGAGCCTCAAGTACATGTTGTCACTCCTTGTTAGCTGACAGAACATGATCACTGCTCCAGATTCAACTATGTGCTGCAATGAAAAGGGAATAAAAACAGGAGAAATGTCAGAAAAAATTCAAGAAAAAGCAACAGCAAAATTTGAAAAGAGAGAAATGTCATGTTGCGAACAACTGGGTATAGCATCAAGCTGTCTAGACCAGGCGATTTTGGGAGAAAAGAGTTGTCAGTCACTGGTTGGAGGGTGACTTAATATTTACCACATAGTTCATTAACATATACAAGGTGGTACTATATTTACCACTGTCTTTCACAAATAAGTTGGTGCAATGTTACCACATTGAATAACAAAACAAGGTGGCCAATGTTACCTCACTGTATAACACAGATTACCACATTATACACGACAAACGAGGTGGCACAATCTTACAGTGTATAACACAAACACAGTGCCATAATATGGCCGCACTATGTAACACACTCAAGGCAGTGCAAATTGTGCAATGTTACTTCATTATAACACAAACAAGGTGGAACAGTTTTACGTCATTCAATTACAAAAACAAACTCTGCAATGTTATCACATTCAATAATGAAAACAAGTTGCCACAAATTTACCGCACTGTATAACACAAACAAGGTGGCACCATGTTAACACGTATAACACAAACAAGGTGGCACCATGTTAACACGTATAACACAAACAAGGTGGCACCATGTTAACACGAATAACACAAACAAGGTTGCACCATATTAACACAAATAACACAAACAAGGTTGCACCATGTTAACACGTATAACACAAACAAGGTGGTGCAAAGTTACCATATTGTATAACACAAACAATGGGGTGCAGTATTACCATTCTGTATAACACAAACATGGTGGCACATATTACCTCACTATACAACACAAACAAGCTGCCACAATCTTATCACATTGAATAATACAAACAAGATGGTGGCAAAATCTTACCTCATTGAATAACACAAACAAAATTATGCAATGGTACCTTACTGTATAACACACACACAAGGTGGCACAATGTTACAACACTGACAAATGACAATGACACAAACAATGACACAAACAGGGTGATACAAAATTACCACACTGTATAACACAACTGTGGTGGGACTATGTTACCAATCTGTATGATGGTGCAAAGCAACTTCATTGAATTAAGAAAAACAAGGTGCCAAAATGTTACCATATTTTACAACACAAAAAAACATGGTGGTGCAATCATACCACATTGTCAAACACAAATAAGGTGCCACAATTTATTTCACAACGAAGGTGGTGCAATGTTTCCATGTAGGATAATACAGACAAGGTGCCACAATGTTACCTTACTGTATAACACAAACACGGTGCCACAATATTAACACACTATTTAACACAATCAAGGCAAGGCAATGTTACTTCATTATAACACAAACAAGGTGGAACAGTTTTATGACATTCAATTACAAAAACAAATTGTGCAATGTTATCATATTCAATAATGAAAACAAGGTGCCACAAATTTACCGCACTGTATAACACAAACAAGGTGGCACCAATTTAACACGTATAACACAAACAAGGTGTTGCAAAACTACCAACCTTTTTAACACAAACAAGGGTGGCACAATTTTACATTGAATAACAAACAAGGTGTTACCTCACTGTATAACATACACAAAATGGTGCCACCATGTTACCACATTGTATACAAAACAAGGTGGCAAAATTTTAAAATATTGTATAACACGAACAATGTGCCACCATGTTACCACTAAGAAGGTGCCACAATGTACCACACAAACAAGGTGGTGCAATATTACCGTATTGTATCATACAAACAAGGTGCCGCCATGATACCACAAAGGTGCCACAATGTTTTACAGAAACAAGGTAGTGCAATATTACCATTTTGTATAATACAAACAAGGTGCCACCATGTTATCTCACTCTTAAGACAATGTGCCACAATTACAGAAAAGGTGCTATAACATATCACAGAAAAAAGGTGCCACAATGTTACCAGATGGTATGCCACAAACAAGGTGCCACAATGTAACCACAGACAAGGTGTCACAATGTATTACACAAATAAGGTAGTGCAATATTACCATATTGTGTAATACAAACAAGGTGCCACCATTTTATCTCACTCTTTAAGACAATGTGCCACAATTACAGAAAAAAAGGGGCTATAACATATCACAGAAAAAAGGTGTCATGATGTTACCAGATGGTATGCCATAAACAAGGTGCCACAATGTAACCACAGACAAGGTTCCACAATGTTTAACAGAGAAAAGGCGGTGCAATGTTACCATGTTGTATAACAGAAACAAGGTGCCACAATATCTAACACAAACAAGGTAGCACAACATCACTGTACACAAAACAGGGTCACGTGATATCATTACGGTATTTTATAACAGAAACAATGCACAATATTGCTATATCGTACAAGAAAAACAATTAAAGTTGCTGTCCGTTTTAAAGCTACATGTTACAGCAAGAGGGATTTCCACCTGAGCTGAAAGTGTAATAAATTATATAAAATTTGCAGAAAAACATGGATTAAATTTTGTGATTTCCTTTATATTAAAAGCAGTCAAGCACACAGACATACACAAGTCACTACCTGGTGGTATACGTTCTACACACACACACGGCTGTGTTTTACATTCAGACCGAGGACCCCATTGTTTTTTGTCCATTGTTCAAATCCACGTACCCTAACCTTAACAATACCCCATAACAATAGAATTCTTGCGAGGACGTGGTGATTCTTAAGAAATCACATCAGAGGACCTGGAATTCTTTTGTTCAAGTCCACAGTCAGAATAGAAAACAAACGCGCACACACACACATTACACAGTAGGTCCTTACCGATTTACTGGGTGAAAACTCCAGGAGAAGATTACAGATAGTTGAAGAGGCAGCGACCATTAGATCCTCAGATTGTTCTGTTTGTAGGATCTGTGTAAGAAATCAAAAGGTTTCTCCAATAAAATAGATTGATAGTTTTTTGTGGGTGATTCCAAAAAAAGGGCCCAACTTGTGACAAGTTTGGTTTGCATATTCCCTGTTACAATGCGAATCAGTGAAAAAGACTTTCTGTAAGTTTAAAGTCCGTTTTCATCAAAATACAGCAAAAGGTTGAGTATTTAGGTTTCATTCGTGATCGAGTTTGTTTATCCTCCAAGACAAACTGCTCAAGCTTCAAACAAATCTCTGATATTACCGTGTTGGAAGTTTGAAATACAGTTTCCCATATTGTTTAAGATGGGTTCATTACTCAAGTCAGGGAGTAAAAACAAAGTAATTTATATCATTGACGATGTTGATCTCTTGAGCTGGAAGTTCCTGGATTCATGAAAAGGCTTTATTTAAAAATCTTTGGGACTGATTTCTACTTCCAATCCTATAATTCAGGGATGGGCATGAAATAGATCTTGTAGACCACAGAGAAATTGTGTACCCAATCTGCAGACCCCAACCCTTAATAAAACAAGTACCAACTGCTTTCAGATGGAAATATAACATTATATGGTCAAATAAAATAACAGAAGATTCCTCACGTGCATTGTTCGCCTGTTATCTTGAAGTCCTATCACAAGTTAGGCCCTAAGCCTATGTACCAATACCCCCCCCTCCCCCCCGCCTCTACGTATACATAATTTTATGTAATCCGTTGCCTTTAGGTTCTGTGGACTGAACTGATAAGCGTTTTGGAAACCTTGGAGGCCCACCTGTCCTCTACTAATAAGCGTAGGAGGCGGGGGCTGCAGCCCCCTCAACCAATTTTTTTTAATGAAAATTCGGGAAATATGATGAGAAATTTTTCAATAATAAAAACTGATATTATTATCATTATTATTGTAACGATTACCCCAATAATTATAACCAATTAATAATACACGGCAAATAACAGGGCAAATGATTGTATGTTATTGGCATGCGATGTAATAACCAATGCATGCCTATATGATATGCACATTGACATGTTGAACACGCGCGGAGCGTGCGAAAATTTTTGGTTATATTTTTCGGGCAAGTCGTTACAGCCCCCCCCCCAAACCAAATTTGGCTCCTACGCCTATGGCTCTACTCACATTCATTAATGGTCTCCATACACCATGGTCTTGAAAACTGGTCCTGAGCTGTTGAACAGATCTTGAGAGACTGTGCAAACATCTAAAAAATCACAAAAATAATTTCACAATTTAAGTAAATATAGTATGGAAAGCATCCTTTTACAAACTTTGTAACTTTGAAACTAAGAGAAAATTAAACCATCGAGTTAAAAGTTACAGGGATATTCCGGAGGCAGAAGGTCATTGTTAAAAAAAATTCTAGTAAAATGTTCTGTATCGTTCGATCGTAATTGGAAGGTTTCTCAAGACATATTAAAGGAATATTTTATTTTTTTTATTTTTTGGACTGATGAAAAAGCAATACATTCTAAGAACTAGATAGCTTACAATTCTCGAGATTTTGGTAACTGAAATTGTCACAGTTTTTATTATAAATGAACCTTGAAGCCAACAGGAGTGAGGTCATAGTTGCACACTGAGAGAAAAATGTTTTGTTTTACATTTTCACTTTACTTATATCACGTTGCATTGGGTTAGAGTTCCAACTTTACCTAAAGGGGGTGTGAAGCTTGCAATGTACCAATGATGATGATAGTGTGTTCATACTGATATACATCCAGATTCTGACGGAGAAAATTGTACTTAAATGTTGAGTAAACAAAAAGAAAAAAAATTTTGTAGTGCGCATCTGTGATATCACATCTGTTTGCTCTAAGTTAACTTTTGGTTCAAAACTTGCAAACTTCAAATGTTGTTATCTAGAAAACGATACGGAGGAATCGAACTCAACATTTCAATATGCAGGATGCTTAAAATTTGTGCCTCCTCTTTCCTCTGGACTATTCCTTTCAAAATGCTGTCAAGCTGCGGAAAATTTGCGAAGGGATTTACCTGACAGCGGCTAATCTGACTTTATAATTCTCGTCTGACATCGACTGTTCCATGTCATCCATTAACGGTTCTGTTTCTATTATCTGTTAAAAAACAAAAGGAAACAATACAATTGACACCAACTGAAAAAAGAACAATGGACCCTATAACAATCACATATTACAACAAAGAATAATTTATTGTATAAAGTTTGTGAAGGCTTTGAATTTTGTCCCTCATGAAAAACTATCATTCCCATGTTAAAAAAAAACCCTGGTATTCATATTTTGATATTTGGATTTGTACAGCGGTCTGACTATTTTGCATGTTACTTTAGCGATGTGATACAGAATAAATAATTCCCTGCATAAAATGGTTAAATAATTAAATCATGGATGAAAATTGGAGAATATTTTGAAAGAATCACAACCACACCTCCCTGATCTTGCCCTTACGGATTCAATGTACAGAACAAAATCACAGCTGGTAGGATATATTAAACTTTGCAGAATGATAATAATGAAACCGTAACAATCAAAGTTAATCTAAAACAATGAATTTCCTAAATTCAATCAAAGGCTTATTCTTATATTCAGGCCCCAAAATATCCAGTTATTTACTAGCTAAAATATTGCCAGTGGATTTTGTTGTTTGCCAGTAGCAAAATAAAATAAAATCTGCTGCCAGGAGGCATTAAGAACATAAACACATTGTATTGTCTGTTAACATTCGTCAGTCCAAGAAACCTCACGATTTCCGAATCTAACATAAGGCCATGTTTTATTGCTCATTATCAGCAAATATTACTGGGGCTGCTCTCAAAAGCCTGCGTATAGTAACTGAATGTGGCTTGTAATTCATGAAAATGCCTGTGAGAACTTGACTTCAGGTAGTAGATATTTTTCTAAGCATTGGTATTTGATTAGCAAGTGGCTAATATTACAAAAATTCTAGGCCTGACCTATTCATTGTAATAATTAGATACAAAAGGTACTTAAAATGGTGGAAAAAGAAGTAAAACATTGAGGGATTTGCAAACACCTGTCCATAGGCATGAAATGTCTGTAATGATAAACTAAGTACTACAAGTTATGGCCTAAAGATGGCTCCCAACCCACTCCACTATATTATTACAAGCTAAATTGTTGTGGTACTAATATTATGCAACTTTGGATATTATTAACCTTCGGTGCCCCTGTTTTAATGTCGTGAAGATCCTTTCGACCTGACAATTGGTCTATGCAACAATCATGGATAAAATTTGAGTGCAGGTAAAACATGTTTAACATATAAAATGTCCCTATAGGGGATTGAATCTTTAAGTAGTCGTCCTGACCTAGTACGAATCAGCAGAGAGAGACTGTGGATGCAACGCCTTTCAACACCATTCAACCTCATGGGCTCAACATTCAGGTAGGAACTCACCATGGACTCCTACCAAAATACTGGCATAATTTGAAAGCCATTGTTTTCCTTTTCTAATTGACTACATTCTCTTTTGGTATTCTGTTATTAAGTAACTTTACCACATTTTTAGGAGTGCCTGTATAGTTAATGTGAAATGGGTAATAATATATTCAAGGAAAACAAACGACAAGATGAGCCAGAAATCAAGTCAATGCCATCATGTGTGTTGTTCTATTTTCCTTACTTTTTTCCTGATTTCTTCGTCGTTGGCCGAGATAGCTGCAAATGTCATAAAAGCGGCTTGTTTCAAATTTTGTACTGATTCAGATGGATGTAACTGTAAAATAAGAACAAAACACACAAATAAAATCATCAATCGATCAAGCAATAAAATAATAAATAAATGTAAGTTATCAATTTGAATTAAGTAAACTCTTCATAATCATAAGACCAATTGACCATACTTTTCAAAGCCATGGAAACCATAGGACAGGAGTGGAACAATTCGTTGATATCAAACTCTTCCAATCTTGACATTATCCCTTACGCCAAATTCCAAAAACGACAACATGAACAACCCACATACTAGCCTAATTTGTATTCTGTCTGCAAGTGTCGGGCATGAAACAGAGGTTGCTCTAGCCAACGTGAAATCTTTACGTCCAAACTGTCTGCCCACACCTGTGTTGTATACTATTCAAACAATTTGAGGTGAATTATGAAAATTTAGACTAGGTTTAAGATTATCTCTGTTGACATATGGACTCAGAGTTGAATACTCAAACTGGGCCTCTACAAACCAACTTTAGATCTCAGAAACAATGTACTCTACTGTAACTTTGGCTACTAAAGTTAAAAAACAAATGAAATGGAGTAAAATATAAACTGGAGAAGAAAGACCTAAACTTGGTCTTCACTGCAATATCCAACTCAATAACAAAACAGCCTTTGACCATACAATGTTCCTCAACCTATCACCTGTTCATATATGCCAGCAGTCAGAAGACCCTATTTGATACAGAATCGTAGCATATAAGACAACATTCTCTATTGTATAGAATTAAAAATATATACAAACAAACAAACAAACACCTGTGACTTACTTTCCTATACAAACAAACAAACAAACACCTGTGACTTACTTTCCTATACAAACAAACAAACAAACACCTGTGACTTACTTTCCTATACAAACAAACAAACACCTGTGACTTACTTTCCTATACAAACAAACAAACAAACACCTGTGACTTACTTTCCTATACAAACAAAAAAACACCTGTGACTTACTTTCCTATACAAACAAACAAAGACACACCTGTGACTTACTTTCCTATACGAACAAACACCTGTGACTTACTTTCCTATACAAACAAACAAACACCTGTGACTTACTTTCCTATACAAACAAACAAACACCTGTGACTTACTTTCCTATACAAACAATCAAACACCTGTGACTTACTTTCCTATACAAACAAACAAACACCTGTAACTTACTTTCCTATACAAACAAACAAACACCTGTGACTTACTTTCCTATACAAACAAACAAAGACACACCTGTGACTTACTTTCCTATACAAACAAACACCTGTGACTTACTTTCCTATACAAACAAACAAACACCTGTGACTTACTTTCCTATACAAACAAACAAACACCTGTGACTTACTTTCCTATACAAACAAACAAACAAACACCTGTGACTTACTTTCCTGTCTTTAACATTTAAATATGAAGCTATCGTTGGTATGAGATGGTCTGTTATGCTGGCCGTCTTTTGAAGTTCAACATCCTCTTCCACTAAGAAGGCTAACGCTTCAGCTCCGGCCACTCGGTCGTGCACGGAACAGTCTCGTTTACACATCCGCACCAGACAAGGTAAGACCTATACGAAACCAGACACATAAAAAAATTAAGAATGACGAACAACAGTACGCATTAACAGCCCCCCCCTCCCCTCCCCCTTACCCCCTCCGAAAAAACTGATCATGAAATGTTAGAGAAAGCAAATACAATCGCCATCTTTATCTCATATTAGTGATATGCTAGTGATGGACAAATCCCCTGAACAGCTAAGAATAATTTAACTCTGCTTTGGGAGTGTTTTTTTTCTTTTTTCCTTTTTTTCTTCTTCATATGTTAAGACAGGAGACTTGAGCAACTGTAAAACTAAAATCCCAGAGCCAGCATTTTTGCAAGAGGATATTTCCCAAAAAGAAGATCTTATTTTTTTGCTGTTTGCTGTCTTTCATCGTAAGCAACCCTATCATAAAATATAAAGATGATGGTTGGGTTGGTTTCTCTTTTAATACTCGGTGTACCTAGACCCCCTCCCCAACCCCTGACATGACATTTGAAACAGGATATCTTACAAATGAAGGTTTTTACTTTGCTGTTTGAGGACCTTTTCGTCGTAAATATCTATCTCTATCATAAAACATAAAGATGAAGGTTGGGTTTGTTTCTCCTTTAGTACTCAGTGTACCAAGACCTCTACCCCCCCACCCCCCCCACTCTCCCGACATGAAATTTGAACCAAATGAAGAAGATTTTACTTTTCTGTTTGATGCAGTCTTTCATTGTAAACATCTCAATCATAAAACATAAAGATGAAACTTGGATTTGCTTCTCCAGTAATGCTGCTGAGTATCAAGGTTGGACGCAGTATCTAAAAATATTTTACAAATATGAAGTGTCTCTGAGGAACTATCAGTACGATAGGAGCAACAACGAAAAAGATTGCTTTAAAAATGGCAAACCTTGGTGACTACGATGGGATCCTTACAACTGATAGCTTTAGCTCTGCTTAAACTGCATAAACTGTAGAAAGTGAATGAAAAGTTACATCAAAGGTATTGTAAATTATTCAAAACCGTATCACATTTTATCGAGAACCAATGACACTTAGTTGGTAACTGATGAATGTTGTGCTGTATGTTACAATACTGCTGATGGATGGCACACTTGAAAATAACATTAGCATGTTCATCTATTCAGATCAATATAGAAAATAAAGTTAAGATCAATTATTTCACATTACAGGGACCATCTGGTGGCTAAAGCAGTTTGCTTAGAAATTTTGCTGGAAATTTCCTGCATCTTTAGGTCAAAACCATAGATCCTCATAAAATTTTGCATAGCTTTAATTTTTTTTTAATTTAGTTCATTAATGCATCTGGCAACAGCAGAGTGAAGGATGTCATCAAAGCTGGAAATGTCTTTGTTTCATTTAAAATAATATTTCAATCATTTATCCAAATAAAAATAATATTTTTATCCTCTGTGGTCCATCTTCTGGGATAAGGAAAGGTTTTGCAATTCAAAGTAGGTTTATTTTTCAAACAACTATATCGTAAGTTAAGAGACAAGGTTTTCAACTCAAGTTGGGGAATAAGTTTTTTCTTCAATATAAGTTTTACAATGTATGCCACTGGAATATTGCTTATATCGGGCAGCAGAAATATGAACCCAATAAGAATAAAAATCTCCGGTATAGCTCACCATTTTGCTGCTGTGAGTTGAATTTCTGAGGGTAAACTCCGGCAGAGCAGGTTTGATATTATGACATGAATTGGCTCATCTCGATATCGAGCTGAAGAAACGGAAAACAGACTCGGGTCTCAATAAGTACATACTACCATCTTCGTACTGTTAACAGGCTGATAAGGTAACATGGATCTAGATGTAACACTGAGGAACCGGTCCACTCGCTTGCCCACCCTCTCACTTCCCTCACATCCCCCTTGCGGCTTAGTTTTGGGCTGGATTATAACATTTGACTTCGTAGCGTTTGGATTACAAAGTTACACAGGACAGGAATTTTTTCTTGAACGAGTTATCTTTGTGCATGTTCATGAGAAGCAAAAAGTGAACAGTTGCCACAAGGGATAATGACTAATTACTCATTGACATTGCAAACTCTAATATTACCAGAAAACATGATCACAATTATGACAGTACTGCCAAAAGTCTGTAAAACTTGGCTAAATATTTAGTGATATTACAAAATATTCATCAGTAACTGTCAACGTTTTTGTCGATAAAAATTCACATCAACTATTTCATAAATACCTTTACGGTTATGATGTGCATACAAACTATGTACTATTTTGAAAGGAAAACAAGATAATCTTTCTAGGATCTGTCTGAAAGATCATCTTGTCCCTACATACATACCTGATGCCACTGCAGAGCACACTAGTTTATTATGATGACACATTGCTGCTAAGCACTGTAGGGCAGGTAAACGAATCTGGTAAAAAAACAAAACAAAAAAACAATTAAAATGACAATGGGTATTTGTTAATGAAATATTAAGATCTGGGTTAAATATACAAGAGGAATGGTTCCCTATACAACAGGTACAAAATCCTCCCACCATATCTCTTAGAGATTAGACCTATACATATTTTCCTGCATAAAATCCTGAAAAAAAATCCTTCCAAACTTCCTTCAAAACATCCTCAAGCATTTATGCGAGACTGTGACCAAAACTTTGCAAAAATCGTGCAGGAATTTTTTAAAGGAATTTTAACAGAGTTTTTTGCTTGGGGACACCATATTACGGGACCTTCATCCAAGACATCAAGGTTAGCCCCTAGATGTCAGAAGTAACACCAACAGCTCAGTCCCTACCAAGTCATGTAAACCATTCAGCACAGGGGATGGGCAAGGATTTGATCTAACAGGAACACACTAAAACTTGGTACCTAATCCACATGCTGCAACATTTAATGATACATCTACATTTTGACAAAAATTGACATATATTGATATTATTTCAGAAATAATAGATGAGAGAGCTCTGCATAAGCATTGTCAATCATATATAATGTTGAAACATCCTTATAAAAATAAAATAAAACTGTTAGCAAACTGCTTATCCACTAGAGAGCCTGTGTAGGAGAATGTGTAAAAGTAAGTTGGCCTGACGTTTCGATCCTAGCAGGATCTTCTTCAAAGGCTAAATGACAAGTAACAGTAAGAGAAGGGACAAAAACACGCACAGAATACAGACAGGTTAATGAAACATCCTGTCAGAGATAGGACCCATCAAAAAAACTCCCCAGAGTATATACCTCAGGTTTACCCTGGCTACATGGTTCCGCGGGCCGCAAACAATAGATCCATAGACATATGATAATCATCTTAATAATAATACAATAACAATCATAAGTAAACAGGCTTTTATGTAGCACAAAATCATAAAAGGCCTCACAATGGGCTTAAAGGTAGGCTGCTGATGATTTGCCTGCTTGCAGGCCACACTTTGCTCACCTCTGATCTAGCATTTGAGAACCCAGATACCCATATGGCCTAGATGGTGATATCTCCTACTGTACATTATAGGCACATGGACAATTCTGTGCACTGGTAACTTTCAAGACAGGAACCGACATATTCTACCCTTACCTTGTTGACCTTGGACGTGAGGAGTCCAGAGAGAGCTGGGATGGCAAGGTTACGGAGAAGCAGTTCCTGTTGATCTGGCGTCTTGCAGCAACTGGCTAAGATTTTGGCAACACATTCTTGAGTACAGGGCGATCTACCTAGCAGCTGGATCATGTGTGGTACAACGTATCCATCCTAAAATTAAAAAAAAAACATTTAAATCAGCTGGATGCACTTAAAATTTCTCTTTGCCATCAAACACACCTCGTCGGGAAAAGCTACTCGGTAAATTTCATGCATTACTGTCCGAACGAATGTTTCAAATCTTCGATGGAATTGCTTCACAGAATAGACGTCGAACGCTTTCCTTGACCTGCCGCATATTGGTGGCAGAGGTGCTCGGCATTGTCTACTTTAAATATCAGAATCGGGGCTGAAGTAGTTTCCTTTTAGGTCTTTGTGTGAGATTTGTAAAAAAAAAAGATCTGTCTGAAAAAATTAAATTGTCTGAATATGGTGAAGAAGGCTGAGAGAGTAGTCTTATTTTGATCACCTTCAATCATATCATTTAGCAGCTTTATGATTTTCGACATTTTGGAAAGTGTAAAGAGTAAATATGAAGCAACCAAACTTTCACCTTTTTACTTTCCTCACCTGAAATATTATCTCGGTAGGAGCATTTGGACTGATACACATCGTCCGAAGGAATCTTAGACAGGCTTCCATGAACTTCTGGTCTGTGTGTGCTAAACCTGGGATTGTAAACAGAATATAATATAAAGGATTAGGATGCAGGTGCTACAGAATACTTCACTGCAAGATTCCCGATGTCACTTGTATGATTCTTCTAATTTCACCAAAACAAAGTGTTTAACGAGTAACGATACATACCATCCTGCAACATTATTATTTGTCATACACTGATTATTTGGATTTCATAAATAAGTTTGTTAAAAATAGCTAATGGACAACATATTCCTACTTAATATTCATGTCCATAACCTGTAAACTTTCACTTATCTGCTATTCAGCTATCAATGACTTCATCAGAGACTAACAGTATCTAAAATATTAGCTCAATCAAGGTATATCACAATGACATCTTTGACACAAAAGGATTCTTGATACGCAAGCCATATCTGGTCCGCCATAAATTTATCGGTCCACAATCTTGCATTAACTTGGTATGCAGTCACTTAAAGACTTTAGGCTTCAAAATATCACAGTTTATAGTTAAATAGCTAAGCTAAATTATTTTAGTGAAACACCGAAAAACCAATGGATACTCATAAGGTGCTTTGTAATTGTGTAGAACTGAAGTCAAAGAAATCCCTTAAGTTGCAGAAATTCACAACGATAAAAAACCCAGATTTTCTGGGATGAAAAATGACTGTGGAAGAACTTCGTATCTGATGGTAGATTCAGAAGGGAGAGATAGTTGGCAGAGCCAAGGACGTAGGAAGGGGGTGGGGGGGGCAGTGCTAAAATATTACCAAACCAATGGGTTACATAGAAGAGGAAAGTGCCCTTGTAGGCTGGACACAGGTAAGAGAGGAGTGAAGTAAATTGGTTTACCTTGCATCATGATAGCCATGACTCCTTCCTCCATCAGCTCTGTTCTGTTTGTGTTAGTTCCCTGCGCCAGGCTTCCCATCACTACTGCAGATTCCACCAGAACAGCGGGAGGAGAATCGACCGATGTTAAGATTTGAAGAAGTCTGTTTCAAAACATGAGAAAATAGAAAAATATAAATAAACTGCTCATTTACTCGAAAAAAAACAACCTGTGTAGGTTAACATTTTACAGTTAAGAAGGCTTGACATTTTTATCATGACTGGCATCTTCTTTGACAGAGGCAGACCAATATGAGAAAAAAAACAGAAATGTAAAAGAATAGCAAGTGTGCCTTAGTACACCTGCAATATATTCCCTGGTGTTTTAACTTTATAATTAGAGACTATGAGATCTGAAGAACAAATACAAACATCTAGGCTAAAAATAGACAAACACATTTCACAGATATGCAAATGAGATACAATAAGATAATGGGCATGACTCTTGAAAAACATTCCACAGAACATGTTATAGTTATATTCACTAAAGGCAATATGTACAGTAATGTCTTATGATTCTTAATGAAGAATGCTTTCATTTATCTGATCATTTTGATATTTATGGTACCTATGTTTCTTATACAGCCTTATACAGCCATGTAAAAGGGGGGCTTATGGAGAGGGGGGAGGCAAAAACTAAGAGCCTGTGATACTTTTGCTTATTCAGTCATCTTCACTGAAACTGTCAAGAACAAACATCCCTTTGAGATCAATTTACAATGAACAAGCCAACTCAACATCCTTAATCCTCTTCACCAAAACGGTCATTCTTAAAGGAACTCCTAGATTCACATCTGGAATATAAACAAAACACTTACTTTGGTACAACACCACAGGCCATCATACTCGTTTTGTTTCTGTTACTCCCGATGACTAAGTTCCGTACTTGTCTACAGGAAGAAAAACAGATATGTATTCATTTGTATATATACATATGAATCAAAACAATTAAGTAAACTTTAGAGGCACATTTTATTTCTTTTTCTTGTCCATATAAGTGTCTGGTTGTGTGCAGTTGGAATATCACTATAATACAAACTAGCAAACAAACTACCAAAGTCTGAAACAACTTACTTGAGATTAAACAAGAGCTGCTCATGGTCCTGAGTGCTAAGGTTATCCACATAAACCTGGTGATGGGAGTGATCCTATTGGAGAAAAAAAGGACATAATCCTAGTGAACAGAGGTGGAAGAAATTGAAGCTACATTACACAAAGATGACCACCTTTGCAAATTAGGAGGTTTCAAAGGATCTAGTTGAAGCATCATCCGGACTAGCTGTAGATCTCAAAAGATCATTTTAAAGGCATTGAAGACTCGCCCCAAACCGCGTGCGGCCATCTGAAAAAGTTAACTTTCTGTTGCTTGCAAGTGACGTTTTGTTCGTGTCGCTACAAAATGCAGACAGTAATGAAACGTGATACCTTGTTATCATAAGCTGGACCTGAGATGTCCATCGCTTTATCGTTTATACACTGTGCTGTGGGTATTGACCGCAGCTGTATGTACTGACTGTACACTAGTGTCTTATTACCGACGGTAGCAAGCTGTGTGTGTATTTTCTGGGATCGATGGTGGTGTCTAACACTTCTGTTACACCTCATTCGAAACTAGGTCAGATTACCGGCATTAGACATTTCTTTTTGCGCGAGTCTTCACACCATTTAAGTCCAAATAAGGTATCCCAGGCGGTTACCATTACTTTCTGCACCAGTTTGCTTTTGCCATAAAAATAATGGTGAGCTCTGCCGCCACAGCAGAAAGTACATTTTTCTATGGCGGTTACTACCATTTTTGTTTAGGTATATAATTATATATTGTTTGTTTGTTGGAATAACCATGCATAGAAACTGTAAAGGAATATTAAGGCAGGTAAGATCACATTGTTTTCTTATTTTAACGTTTACAAAAAATACATAGAATTATAAAAAAGGGTTATTCAAATCTATAGGCTGCCTACCAGAAAATTTTCAATGGCATTGTTTTGCCTCGATATTTTTTATTCATTTTATCAATTGGAATTGTTAACGTTACGGGATACGAACCGAATATTAAGGAAACTTGAAGTTGTGGTTTAGGATGGATCAGTGTTTTAGGGGTTAGGTTTGATAGGTTTTTATGGAGACCGATTCCCCTTTGTTTGTATCACAATATAACTTCCATTGTATGCGTAACCGCCTAAAGTAGTGTAATAGTAATATAACCCAAAATAAATCAAATTGAACTAGTGAAATAGAAATGGTGATATTATTCCACACCCATTCCCCTTTGTTTGTATAATAAAATAACTTCCATTGTATGCGTAACCGCCTAAAGTAGTGTAATCCTCCCATTATACCCGAAATAACTCAGACTCCGATCGATATCGAACAAACATCACTTTATTTACCTACCACAAAGTAATATAACCCAAAATAAATCAAATTGAACTAGGCCTAGTGAACTAGTGAAATAGAAAAATGATATTATTCTGACTGAATATGAGTAAACAAATGGTTGAGCGAAATGACCATGCTGGTTGGGCGAAATGACCATGCTGGTTGGGCGAAATGACCATGCTGGTTGGGCGAAATGACCATGCTGGTTGGGCGAAATGACCATGCAAGTTGGGCGAAATGACCATGCTGGTTGGGCGAAATGACCATGCTAGTTGGGCGAAATGGCAGTTCGGGTGAAATGGTTGTTGGGCGAAGTGACCAGAAAGGGTTAGGCCTACCCCACTTATTAATACTCAGGGAACTTTGAAACCGTTTCACTTCTAGATGAATGTAGCAATATTTGTAGTTAGATTGTAATTCAACTTTGCCATGGACAATTACACAGTAGCTACTATTTGCACATGAAATCCCTTCAGGGTCACGACGTTACCGTGGAATTGCCGTACACTGAGTTTAACGTTAAGCCTAATGTTAGGTAAGGCTAGGAATGATGAGAATTCTTACAACATCCATGTCTTCGTCCAGTTTACTTTCTGTTAACATTCTGTAGTAATATTGATGAAGTGGGCCTCTTCTCCCTTAAAAATATTCAAAGCTATGCCTTTACTTCAGTCACTTTGCAAAGACTAAATTTGGGATGTGGAAACTCCCATCACACGAGTGGCATGGCATGTTGATAAACTGTAACTGTCTGCTAACACTGCCTGTCATTAGACTTTTACTCACATCGTTTCTATTCATTTTGTAGATGGGCGGTAAATTTGTTTGAATCATCGAAGTTAGTATGATCTGGAACTCTCACTCTACGGTAAAGAAACGTACCAACAGCAGATGGTCATGTGACGTGCTCCAAGGAGCTATTAACATATTATTTAACCCTTTGTCAGTTCGAAGAGAAAAGTGTTTCCGTAGACAACAGAACGCCACTCCAACGGGCATGTACAGTATATTTGAGAATAATTTGCTTAGGTTTAGATGATAACGGTGTTGAAATTTACTTTCCGACTCAAAAATAGCTTTATCTGTATTGACCCTGGCTACAATTCGAACATCTACTGTCAGTCTTATATATTGCTTACTACTGTACTGCGGACACTCCCAGCCTATCATATCGGGCTTGTTTACGTGCAAAAAACGGCAGGGTGCATTGTGTTGCTAAGGCACAACGAATCCTGTCGTCTGCTTCTCGCGTCTCTATGTACATTTGTGTACAGTCCTGATAAGCTGCTTTCGTTCTAGCTGCAGTTCAATTATTTTAGAAAAAAAATACCCAAAATGGAAATTTTGGAATTGAAAATTACGGTTAACAGTGTGATAGGGTACCACTAGCTAGATTCCATGCTTGCGTAGCTTCCACAGGAATGTGGTAGCTTTGAGATCAAACTATTAGTTGTTGCAGAAAACGCATTCAAGGAGCACTACAAGAGTTGAGTGCTACAAGAGCGCACGTCACATGACCCTCTTTGGTTGGTAGGTTTCTTGAACATGTCCTAATTGACGTAGTCGGTCCAGATTTATATATACGTCGATGCTTTGAACCGTAGTCGCGTCGCTTTCAAGATGGCGGCCTCCATTAGACCACTCGGAGCTTCCCTCTTTATCATAAAAGCCAACGTCTTAAAATCACCTTATAAGACAACGAATCATTTTATATTACCTTTGTTGTACTGTAGGAATGCTTGCAATAGTAAGAACATTTATTCATCGCCAGATTACCAACAATCCAGGTAAAACATCGAATCATAGCAAAAAGGCATAATTATCTAACGTAAATAACAGTTACACTATCGTTAGCCCTGTAGTGTTACAGAACAGGCTATCGTTAGTGCAATTGCTGGCCCCTGGAACAACACTGATATTCATCATCATCATCATCAACTTCGATGCTGTTGGCCAAAGGCCATTTCATCGCTCCACAGAAAAATAAACTCCACAAATTAAACTCCAGAAGTTACTGTTGAAAATCAAACACTCCAGGTTTATCCTTCCAGAATGAATCAAGCCTCGATTTAAAACAGTTCAAAGAGGGAGAATTAACAACAAAAGAATTCCAATAACTAATAGATCTCTGCGTAAAATTCTTTTGACGAAGCGAAGTGTTCACTCTAGGTTTAACTAACTTGTAGGAGTGACCCCTCGTAACTGATCCATGTGATCTTATAAACAGGTCATGGGTAGAAATTATCAATCCATTCAGATACTTATATTGAAAAACACTGTACGGTAGTTGACGCTGTAAATATCAAATTATGATGACATTTTTGAAAGCAAGTTTTAAGAGTTGGTAGGAGCTATTAGTATTAACCAGATCTTCGATTCAATAAAGTCAAGGATGGCGCTCTTGCTTATTTACCCTATCATTGGTTCAATACGCGTTGCTTTGCGGCGGCTTATTTACTTGATCATCAGTTCAATAATAATGGGACTCTTACTTATTTACCCGACCATCGGCTGAATAAGCAATTCATTGTTGCTTATTTGACCAATCATGCCAAACATTTAGCCTATAATTCATTCTTATATTTTCTGTATTAATTTTCTCAAACATAACATTATTTCAAAAAAATATTTCAACAGCTACAGGAAGCTACAAAACTGGAAATATCCAGGCTTTAAGTATAACTTAGCCCTCACACAATGTTACTCATCCTCGCCACCATCTGCTACTTCCAAATGGGCTATTGTTCGGCTGGTACAAAAGGGTGGAGAACTCTCAGAGCAAATTCTTTACAGCATATCACCAAAGCTGCATGGCCTATATAGACAGTTTATTGATGGTAAGTTTAGGTGTCACAACATAAAAGAAAGCAATATCCCAGCATCATCATATCAGTAGTAAAGTACTTCCAGGAATTGTTCTGATACATTTTTGTGACCAAATAGCCTACATAGAGTAAACTGTAATAATAATAACATTGTATTGTAGTATTGACCACCACAGTAGAGTAATATTCCATAACAGATTGTAAAGACAAATCATATTTTGGATTTTGAGTCTTAATGTAGCATTTACAAGCGAGTTGATTTTGGTTTCTGCAGGTGGTAAAGCATTCATCACAGATGTAAGGTTTGTGTACAGACTAAGAGGTAGAATGAGGGAAGAGAATCTAACATTACAGGATTTACCCTGGAGAGATATTTACGTAAAGGACAAGGTATGTAAATGTCCCATTATATCACTCTGTCCTATAATACCCACCCCACTCTCTCCCGATTCTTTCCCTGGAGTGGAAAAGTCAAGTGGTAAATTATGAATGAACATCAGGTACTTACAATAATTAAATTCATAATTGAAGTAAGTGGATGCATGTAATATCAGCGAATAATGTATCCATTATCGCATCACAAAATGGCGATGCTAAGCAAAATGGACAGATAGCAATGTAGAATTGCAAAGATTCTTGCTGTTGCATTTTTTTACAAGGGGATCATAGTAATATTTTATAAGAGACATAGTTAGTTAAAGAGCTTTCAGAACTGCTACACAAAATTCTAACTCTATTCTCTCTATTCAAAATTCTAAACTCTATTCAAAACTCTATTCAAAATTCTAACACAAAATTCTAAAATTATTCCCTAAATGTGTTATAGTGTTTCCTGCAATGAACATGACGTATACATTTTTTGTTAAACTGGCTGTCTTACCCAAATATGCTAGATAGGGAAAAAATGGTTAAGCTATTAATAATCTTTTTTTAACTCTCAGTTGTTTTACTGGTCCAGAGAATCACGTTGCTTTTTTTTAAAACAAATACTGTATCTATTCCAGTCCTACAATATGTTCATACGAGAGGCACTAATAGGCCTAGTCTGCCATTGTATCCATAAGAAATGGTACTATTGTTCTATAGGGATAAGAAATAGCTGTAATGATTGTTTGTATAGAACAAATGGTTTAATTACCCTGAGGGAATTCAGCAGGAAATAGAATGTGATAGAATTATTATTAAGGGTAAAATACAATCAAACAATTTCAAAAATAAATAATTAAAATGACTGTTTGTGATATGACATCAATCCCTGACCACACCCAGCAGATTAGAGAAATATTACATTGTTTGTCTTATCCAAAAATTAATAATAAACAATAATTGTAAAATTGTTTTATTATGATTTGTTTTATCTTGTATTAACAGGTTACAAGAGACATGGGAAAGGTTATTCCGACTATGATTGTCACTTGGCTGCCATTTGCCTTCTATGTGATGTTACCTCTCATGTGAGTTCAACATTTCATGCAATATCAATAAACAAGGTTCTAGTGAATGTTTATTTGAAGCTTGTGATTTTGATGTGATATGATATTCACACAAATTTGAAGAACCATCAATCTAAAAAAGGGCAGACGCAGATCCAGGATTTTCAAAAAGAAAGGGATGTGGCCCTGGGGTCATTGAAGATGTCTCCCATGCAGGGAGATCTGGTGGTCCTCACCCAGAAAGATTTAAAGCAAAATTAGAAATGAAATGTGTGTTCTAAAGAATAGGCTTTAAAGTAGGTCAATGATTAAGTTTACATGCAAGGTTGTGCTAATTACTAGTTTAAATTTTTTTTCTGTGGGGTTGAAAAAAAAAGGGTAGGGGTGGTGGGGGGGGGGGGTTTACCCTCACATCCTTCCTGGATCCATGCCAGAAGAGAGAGATCTATGCAACAACCCATTCACTTCGTTGTTGATTTGCAAGTTATGAACTGTTTAAGCCAATGAAGACAAGTTTCATGCCCCACAAACTGAAAGTATAAATTCTATGTTTTCATCGACAAAGCGCTTTAATGATCGCTGGTGAGATTTTGATGGCAGAAGTAACAGATTGCAATTTGTGGTATTTTATCTATAACCTCTAGCCATTCTATGGTGTACCTGGACACTGTGGTAAAATCCACTCAAAGTGCAGCATCAAATACATAAATAAAATAAAACTGTTATTTGTGCACCAGCTGTTAGTCCTAGGAGTGGGGAAAAATTTGTAGTCTATTAAATAAAAGGAAATAATTTATACATAATTTTTTTCAGACATTTTTGACCCTAAATTTTATTTTAATGTAATTAATCAGATGCTGTGTGAAGAATGGCCGACTATTTCTTACAGCTATGATCTTCTGATCCAACTCCGAAACAGTTTCCCATGTGAGAGTTGACTTAATTTACCTTAATCACCTTAATTTTGCAGATTTACTTTCCCAAGACAATTTTTGTCCGACCACTTTCTAAATAAAGAACAGTTATCGCAATTTCAAAGCAAGTCTTTGAAGAGGAAACATCTTCAGGAAGAAACCATTTGGAGTCTCATCAAAGAGGAGACGGTGAAGCCTCCAGTTGGTTCCCTCGATTCAGACAACTCGTCATTGATTGAGAAGTGTCCTGGCATGGAAGTTGAAGAAGTGTTGAGGCTGCGCCATCTGTTTGAGAAACAGTTACGACTCGAAGAGTTACCCAGGAAACACTTGGTGAGTGACCTCGTGACCTGAAAATGTCGCAAAATATTGGCCGAACATTGATTATTGTCAATATTATACAAATAATGAATGGTTATGAGTGCAATAGTGCAAATATTTCATGAGTTGAAAGATGGAATGTTCCATTCAACGAGGCGCAGCCGAGTTGAATGGAACAAATTACATCTTTCAACGAATGAAATATTTGCACTATTGCACGAATGGAAACCATTCATTATTTGTTTTATACAACACCTTCAAATTTGGATATATTTGGATGTAAAATGCACTCATGCAACAGATTGTTCTCTTACCATTGAAAAAAGTGCTATGATCCAAAAAGTATATTGCACGGTTCTATTTCATAGCGTGCAATAGAGCGGATATTGCATGCAATCGACGAGCAGTTGACCAATCAAATGGCCGGAATATAATTAGGTGTTGTATAAAATATAATATTAAATAATAACAAAAGTATGCGATATTAAGAGTTTTGTCGATACAATATTTACTTTGCTTCTTGCTTACCTGTCTCCCCACAGCCTCAGCACTCTTTGCTCTATCATGCCTAGAGTGGAACGATAACCTTTTTAGCATGGTACACCCTTGTCTGGTCAAGTCCCTCCTCATTTTCTTGCGGATTTCGGTTTTTTCTTCGGATCTGCATGTTTTTGGTTTCCTTGGGAACCTCTTTTGGGATCTTTCTGCCAAGCTATATATCATTGTCTTGAACTATTCTTTTATCATATATGTATATAATATCCATATAAGAGTCTTATACCATTTCTTGCATTCCCAGGTAGCTTTGTGTAAGCTGCATTCTCTACTTACCCTTATGCTGCCTTCGTACATGCTTCGTACAAGACTCGCTGGAAAGTGCTCTGTGCTGCAAGCGATTGATTTTGCCCTGAGAAGAGATGGCTTGATTACAATCGAAGAACAAGACCTGAAAAAGGTGAGAATCTTAAATCAGGTGTTTGGTTAATTGTTTAATCTATTTGGTTGTTTACTTTTACTTTTTATCTGTGTTGCTCTCAAATCAATTAATCTATTTAATCTAAATTTAATTGAATTAAATCTAAATTTAATCTAGATTTAATCTAAATATTTAATCTAAATTGTTTAATCTAGTTGGTCGCTTACTTTTGTTGTTTACGTTGTTGTTTACTTTGTTGTTTACCTTCAAATTATTTAATCTAAATTTAATTGAATTAAATCTAAATTTAATCTAGATTTAATCTAAATATTTAATCTAACTTGTTTATCTATTTGGTTGCTTACTTTTGTTGTTTACTTTGTTGTTTACTTTTACTTTTTTCATGTGTTTGCTTTCAAATTATTTACCTGGAAGTGAATGGTTTTATGAAGGTGTTTGATAACTATAATATGTTCACATGTTTGGCTATTGTGTCTAAGCTTTGATATGGTGTGATATCAAAAAAGCTACAAAAATAAAATAATGTATACATTACAAAATGAAATTTTAAATCTGGTCAAAATATCAGAATGTTATTTATCATTTACACAGCAGATTGTTGTCAAGAGGGAAATGTAAAAGAATGGTGATACCAAGGCTTAGAATTTAAAATTTAAAATCTGGACATTCGATGGAAAATTATTTATAGGCTGTGTACAAAAATCTATTGTCAATTAGGCTTGCACGGTAAACCGGTTTTAGTACCGAAACCAGTTTTTTCCGACCGAATTTCGGTACTATTTTTTATTTTAAGAAAACCGAAAAACC
>KN886849.1:23570-36618 GCA_000934455.1 Apostichopus parvimensis
ATTGGACCCTATACCCCTCAGTGAAGTCAGCATCATATCCACCCCCCCCTCACCCCCCCCCCACTATCCACACACCTCATTATTCCACATTTCTTGTTTAATTTAAGTAGTTCAGCTTTCTTGCTTTTCATCTGTATAACTTGTCACTTGTCTCTATAATTAAGAACATAGCCTATTTAACTTAACAACGGTTTTGTTCAATTTCCGTGTTTGAAGGTGCTCGGATAATTGGCTTGTAGCGGTAACACTCACCACTATATATACGGTTGTCAAGTAGAATAACTCAGACGTTCTCGAGTTCTAAGAGTTGACACCCCAAAAACCTACAACCGACCTGATGATTGTGAGCTCACATGATACATTTGCATTGTGGGAAACCTGACTTTTGATATATATAGGAATCATATATGACTCCATATTATTTCTGAAATTACAACATGTGGAATCCATCAACCTATACTGTTGTTTCCTTCCTACAATTAGTGCTTATTCCAAGAAACGAGGAACGTCAATAGTTGTTAGCCAATCACAAGTAAACCTTTCAGGGGTTTGATCTCTATGTTATAGTTCATATTCTTCTTTGATTAATAACTCCTCAATTCTTAAAGAGAGCTGATGGGTTGACGAAGAAGTACGAACACTCTGCCAAGCTTTCTTTTCCATTTGATTGTTTGGTTGTTGTTTTGATTTGTTTGTTTTGTTTTGTTTGTTGTTGTCTTTTAGGGGGGCGGCTTTGCTGCGCACCCTTCTTCATAACGTTAACCTCAACCAATCGGCGACAGACTATTGAACTAATTACACATAAACTTTAAAACTTCTACAACCTCGATTTTCTTGTAGCTCTTCTGCTGACGAATTACAGTCGGTAAACATAAGCAGCATTGACCATCAATAATAAGCTAGACAGACGAAATAATGGTCACCTAGTATTGTGATTAAATTTGTACTCTCTTTCGCTCTCTGTCTGTCTGTCTGTCTGTCTGTCTGTCTATCTGTCTGTCTGTCTTTCTCTTTACCATTCTCAAACAGCTTTTCAATTGGCGCAGATTTATACAGATAGACGAAATAATATCAACATGAATCGAGGCACCATAATTGGGAGTCCCTTGGAGAAATAAGTCATGACAGAAATCCACAAAATGTCTTTTCCTTACCAAACTTCCCTTGCTTTTCCTTCATCGAAGGTTCATATTTTCCCAGCCATGTGTTATAACTTTGACCCTTCTCTTGTTCTTTGTGTATATACATGTTAGTTACATCTAGAACTCAGCATATGGGATGGCGAAGTAATTCAATGAGGTTGTTTTGTTTTTTTCTTTGGAACCTCATCTATACAGCCTGTACGGTTAACAAAAATAAAAACAACTATTCAAATTTCTTTAGCGTTACTTTCAACTTTCAAATAAAGTCAACGTCCCAGATTAGACAAAATTGTTTGTCGTTTTCTATACCGTCCGATCACAAATAAACAACCAAAAATGAATATGGATTACCGTTAAGACATAAAGCCTAGAACCATCGACATTAAACTAGACAAATGAGAATCGTTAATGCTTATAACAGCAAAGCCCTTGCTCTGAGATGTAGTCGCGCATCTCAACGCGCATGCTCAGTTCAGTAGATTTGACGAAATTGGATCACGAATTTTACCCAATCTAACTCGCTTCAACATCCTTTGAAGATTTTGTCTAATTGGCCTACCAGAAATCCTACTATATTTATCTTTTCTTCAGTTTTCATTGGTCGAAGAAACTTGTTTGTTTCTTGATTTTTGTCATGCCCGGCGGGCCTTAACAACTTTGTAGATTCTGCAGAAGGGAATTTCAGCAAGTTTATACATTAGCCTATATAGAATTTTATCCATATATAACCTGCACTGAAATGCTGATCCTGTGTATATATGCTCATTATTTGTCGCCAAAATTAAGTCAATTTTGCTACCGTTGTAAACCAAATATGGCCTGATGTCTTTTAAAATAGTAAAACAATTGAACAATAGAAAACTTGGACGCATTGAAAACCACAAACAAATTTGAAAAAGCCAAGAATTTTTTATTGGAATCAGTGCCGAGATTATTACAAAATCAATTTTTCAAGTTTCTTAGTTTAAAAAAAAATCCCATAGAAATATTTGATCCCTTTATTTTCTTAATTAACGAGATATTGAGTCTTTCTACAATATTTGTTATAATAATGGACTCACATTATGTCATATAGGCTATATATAAGAAACTGACAACGCTGTGTATATATACGTGCGCCAGTGTTATTGTCTATTGGAAGCATATATTAGCTAACAAAAAAGAGAGTCCCTTCATTCAGTGACTTTAAGGCAAACAGCAAACATACATAAGCCTATGTATATATTTTCCCTTCGGGGTCTGGTCAGTTCCGTATAACCAGGAGTACTGGGTTAGAGGGACACCAACAATTTAAGGAGGGGCACCACTGAATTAAGGAGGGGCACAATACTCATGTCCTGTAATTCGTGCAGGTTTTACACATGATGTTGGCACAGTTTTTGGCTGCGTTAGGGGGGGGGGGGGTTGAGGTGGAGTATCTGTACGGGGACAAGGCTTAGGAGACCGAAGGAGAATCTATAGTAGCCACAAGAACTCTCAAAATGATAATTTGTATTCACTTTCTATCCTTGTCGCTAATTATTCGGAAAGTCAGTTGCTTATATGTGTTTGTTTTACTTTTTTAATATCATTTTTGTTTTGTTTGTTTTCTTTCTTTTCTATAGGCCTAATCGTTTACAGAAATGTACCAATCTCAACCTTTAAACCCCAGGATTGTATTTATTACTACAGATAAGGGTGACGGCCGTGTTTCACTAGGGAGCTCCTATTAGTAGCAGTTCCCTGCATGCCTGATATGTTGATGTTGTCAAAAGTATAGGCTCCTGTCGTCATGGTGTCTCGCGCTCAAGCCATTACACGATAGTATAAGTAAATATAGTATGTTGACATCAATGTTTACATTATTGCTATATATTTTAGAACATGGTAACATGTGACACATCATCAAATTTGAAAGTTAGCATCTGGGAGGTCGTGGGTTCGAGCCTTGGTCTGTCTAAAGTAAGGTTTTCTGCTATGTTTTTCCCAGAGGAGAAATGTATATGAAATGGTCTCCGAAAAGTAACAAAAAAAAATTGAGTTAACCTTTAAAATTGGATAGCCACACATCCTGAAGCGTAAATTAAAAGCTTTTCGGTTTCTTGCACCTGCGCATCTGGTTGTATAGCTTGCACGATAAGATACACTAGCGGGGGTGACCTCCAATATGATATAAATATGTATAGTGCCGTTTGACGTTGCATCAGAGTTAAGTCATTTATTGGCGGAACGAAGTACCAATTTTTTATCGCCCAAAAGTGTAGGACATCACCCCAGTGGAGCTGTTGCCCTACTTAAAACAGGAGACGCACCCAGTAGTGGCATCAATAGCCTATAACACGAAAGTGATTGACGAGTTGTTCACCCTGATCGTAAACCTAATTCGAGTTTCTTGACCTGGGAAAGGAAAACACAAATTGTAAAAACTTAATGACCTCCTGTCTTACTTAAATGCAAAAGCGGCGCCCCATATGAATAATAAAATAAGTAAGCAAATGGTGGTATCAAATATATTTCTTTTCTTATTTAGAGTCGATTTGTGGCTTCCATGAGGATTTAGGGTTAATTCTCGAGGGCCGGGGGGAGGGGGTGGATTAGTGACAAGTTTTTCACTGTTTTGGGTTTGACATGGCACCTTCCTTCTTTTTAGACATTTCTAACCATTTATCACAGATGTCCAGCCTGTCTTTAGACATAAACTCTGCTGAGTTGTTATTAAATATATATATCTTCCGACAAAAGCAGCGTTAATGGCAGTGACATCACCATGGCAACGGATCTGACAAACAAAATTGCTTTTTATAGCATATAACATAATGTATCTACAGTTATTTGAAGATAAAAAAAAACGGACCTGTCGAATATTTATCTGCATTCCGTACGATAGGCACCACTTCCACTCTCAGGTACGTGTCACATTGTCCAACAACAAAACATCCCTGTGGCTGTCGCATTACATATCCCCGAAATATCCCCCTTAGGGTGCTGCATTGCATAACAGCGAAATTTCCATTGCACTGTCACATTGCATATTTCAGAATATCCTCTTAAATCTCACATAGCTTAACAACTAAATATACCTATCATAGTGACATTGCATATCCCGAAATACCCCCTAACATCTCACATAGCCTCATAACAATATATCCCTTTCACTGTCACATTGCATATTTCAGAATATCCTCTTAAATCTCACATAGCTTATTAACTAAATATACCTATCATAGTGACATTGCATATCCCGGAATACCCCTCTGACATCTCACATAGCCTCATAACGATGTATCCCTTTCAATGTCACATTGCATATCCCGGAATACACCCTAACATCTCACATAGCCTCATAACGATATATCCCTTTCACTGCGACATTGCATATCCCGGAATACTGTCACATTGCATATTCCAGAATATCCTTTTAAGTCTCAAATAGCTTATTAACTAAATATACCTATCATAGTGACATTGCATATCCCGGAATACCTTCTTACATCTCACATAGCCTCATAACAATGTATCCTTTTCAATGTCACATTGCATATCCCGGAATACTCCCTTACATCTCATATAGCCTCATAACAATATATCACTTTCACTGCCACATTGCATATCCCGGAATAGCCCCTTAAATCTCACATAGCTTCATAACAGTATATCCCTTTCACTGTCACGTTGCAAATCCCGGAATACCCCCCCCCCTTACATCTCACATAGCCTCATAACAATATATCCCTTTCACTATCACCTTGCATATCCCGGAATACCCCCTCACATCTCACATAGCCTCATAACAATATATCCCTTTCACCGTTACATTTTATATCACAGGAATAGCCCCTAAAGTGTGACATTTTCCAAACAACGACATATTCATTTAATTATCGCATTGTCTATATCACTGGAAAGTGCCTTGATGTGTCAGAATGCCAGCAGTCGGCATATCCCTCTTATAACTATACCACGTGATCTAGTTACACTGAATATCATAGAACGCGAAAAGGACCGCGACAAGAAGTTACGAACTCAACCTTCATGGTTCTTCAAATATGTAAGCTTATTTAAGGAAAATATGTTTGTGATACCAAAAGCGATAGCAATTAAATGACAATAGTTTACAAACTGATAAATGAGGGTCGTAAGATTTAAATTTTATGAGCGTCTTAAGGCAAGAATACTATAGACGTCCAAATTCTCACACAATATGATAATATTCCGACAAAGATGTAATATTCCGCTCCATTGTCGAAATAGGGGGGGGGGGACTAAGTAACATATTTTTTTAAATCATTGTTCGGTAGAAATATTTGTGACGGCAAGTAAGTATGTCCTGTCATCACCAACCATAAATGTTTCATCACACACCACGTGTTAATTTGAACACCCATATGACCGAACCATGTTTTAACAACCCACAAGAGGTATAGCTAGATCTCAAAGGTGAGTCATTTTTAAAGACTTCATGATTTTTTAATATGTCAATAATATGTTAATATTACACATTATGACACGATATACAACCATAAAAAATGACACGTGGTGTTTTGTGTTTTTCTTTTTTTCTTTTTCTTCTTCTTGCTTGTTGTTTTATTTTTTGTAGTAAACAACTATATACTCGACTCTCGCTTTGGGAATATTGAATAAAGCTATATATTTGTATTATGTGAATAAAAACAGTGATAAAAATAGGGTTAGAATATCGATGAGGTCAGACCCCAAATTGTAGGTTTATGGTGAATTTAAACGGTCATTTTCAACTTATCACATCACGTGTTAAAGGAAGAAAGCAAAAGACGATAAAAACATTTCGAGAATCAAAGTTTTCTGACCTTTTGCACGATATTCACTGTTGGCACTAATTGAATGCTTCATATATTCAGTCATAATTAGAAAAATAGCATATAGAAGGAAAAGTGGAGATGGATAGGGAGAGCGAGAGGGAGAAGGGAGAAGGGAGAAGGGAAAAGTAGGCAGGGTAGGGGAGCGTGGCAGGGTAGGTGCAGGAGAGGGCAAGCTATAGGGGCAGGGCAAGTGGAAGGGACTGAGAACTGTGGACACCCGCTTTGTCTAGATGACGTCCCCTTTGACATCCTATATGAGTATATATCCTCAAATTGCGTTTTATTTATTACGTTTTTAATACCAAGGAAAGGGACTGCAAGGTGGGGGGGGGGGTAAGGCCGGTAGGTTACGGGCAGGGGATGCGGCAGGGGAAAGGGACAGAGTTATGAGTAGGGGCAGCGACTGGAGAGGAGGGGTAAGTGGTAGGGAGCTGAAGTGGAATAATATGGGTGCTAAGTTTTCTATTGTCTAAGGGTAGTATGTTCCGTTTACATTGCATTTGTGTACACTGTGTCGACCCGTTTTGTTTATATGACCTTTGACATCATACGAATATCACTAACTTGCGTCATTAGTAGTCTTTATAAATGTGGATGCGCACATATTGTACCATAGACTGACCCCGACACAGTTTTGAGATAAAGGGGTGGGAGGGGGCGGGGACACAGATTCAAGTCATTGTTCATTGGTGTAGAAATTGCCACCTTTGGCGGCACAAGGCCCGCGTGAAAATAACTGTTGAGGATAGGTTACTTTTTCGGGCACAGCCCCCCCCCCCCCACCCCTTCATCCCCGCACTTGTCAGGTCGCTGTATGGTAGGAAAATACACGAATAACAGCTGGTACATATAAAACCCTAGCAGCCTACCGCAAGAATTATAAGTAATGATAACGGACTGCGTGTAGTAGATCTTATTATATAGACCTATTTTATAGCCTAAATATGTCGCTCATAATGCACCATTTAGCGTCTAAAGTTTTCATTTTCTCTGTGGGAGTATACCCTACATCCAAAACATGCGTGTCGGCTTCAACGCTCTCGGGGCCACAAGCCCTTCCTTTGTGAAATCCTGGGTCAGACCCCTGATGTATTACACATACATAAACCTAATGACAAAATACTCTGGCATGCAGTTAAATATTACGACGCTTAAGCGACCACCGAAGACTGTGAGAGAAGTCCGCAAGGGCTTATGTATGACAACTTTCACGTCGGGTGGCTTCCAATCCAACATTTAAACTCAAATTTGGAATCAGTTCAATTTAGAAAGTCCTTTGAGATGTGAAAAACCGTAGTTTGCTCTTGGATGAAAACCCCACCTTACTATGACCCGGCCGGGATCGAACCCCGAACCTCCCGATTGCTATAAGCCTCATTGCTTCAAATGCATCCACCGCCTTTATCCACTCGGCCACAGCACCGGTATATTGTTGTACCATCCATGCTACTGATACACTGTTTTATCCGTATATAGATAATATAGCCACGAAATACTAGACAACTACACACCATTTAATTTTACGTTATATAACAATGATAATATCAATTTATGTTATGTTATGGCTGAATTTTTTTGCTCTCTTATGGTCCTAGAGTAATGTGTTGCGCGATGTTACGCTGCTATATACACATACCAAAATTCATGTCCGTCGCACGCGTACATAAATAGGCTTGTTACCATGGTTATAAACTTATTACGGGTACACGCTAAACGGCAAGTGTATATGAGTACAAAGATACTAAGTACAATCAATTGCAATTGTCATAAGAGTACGAGTTCAGATCCTACTTGGCGATCACGAGTACTCATAACTTTGCCAGAGTACCACGAGTAAGGACTTTCTTATCGTGATAACGTTGATGTTGTTGTTGTTGTTTGTTGTTGTTGCTGTTCCTTGTGTTTTCTTTGAAGGGGAGGGGGGCGCTGGAAAAAATAGTATTGTATGATGCGATGTGCATCTCGACATGGTCACAATTAGGCTACAACTATAGTAACTGTTGTCTTTCTGCTTTCATTGTTATTCCGGGTGCGAATTTTGATAGAACGAAAGTAACAGATTATCATTTCAATTGTTAGAGTGTGACAAAATAAAGGTTCATGCGATCTTGGACATTTGGTAATGTTCTAGTACAACCCTCGTGCAATGAATCATCTCTATGGCAACCTAGTTTATAACATGAGATTTCGCGAATGATTCCCGCAGTAGTTTTCTGTTTTAGATCGAACAAACAAGTTTCACGATCAGGGTCTCTTTTTCCGCTATTTAACACTGCTAAATAGCGTGAAAGGGGTTAACATTTCTACAAGCTTATTATAAGCCTACTGTAATACTATTTTCACGAAAGAACTCGATTGTTTTGCTTTGTTTTCTCTCTTGCGTTCTTTTGTAAATTCTGTTCGAGTGCGTGTATTGGGTGAATTGTTGAGACACATTATCTTGTTGCACTTTGAAGGTAACAACGTTTCAACAGTGGTGGTTGATTTATAAAGATTAATATGTACTATACAATGGACTATAAAATGTACTATTAATCAAAGTTTTTAAATCTTTTAGGTTTAAGAGCATCCTTTTACGTTGAATTAAATATAATTATGACAAGTTAACGATCTGCATCTTTAAATATCCCTATTGTTAAGTAAGACTGTATCGCAATTGGTGAGATTAAGACACGTTGAACAGGAACAGGAAAAGGAACAAGAACAAGAATAAGAACAAGAACAGGAAATGGAACAAGAATAAGAACAAGAACAGGAAATGGAACAAGAACAAGAACAGGAATGAACAGGAACGGGAACTGAACAAGAACGAACAGGAACAAGAACAAAAAAAAGGAACAAGAACAGGAACAGGAACAGAAAAAGTAACTTGAACAGATACAGGTACAAGAACAAGCATGAACAGAAACAAGAACTGGAAAAGGAAAAGGAAAAAGAACAAGAAAAGGAACAGGTACATGCACAAGAACAAGAAGAACCGGGACAGGATCAGGAACAAGAGCGGGAACAGGGAAAGGTACAGGTACAGGAACAAGAGCAAGAATGAACAAGAACACGAACAAGAACGAACAAAAACAAGAACAAAAACAGGAACAAGAACAAGAACGAACAAAAACAGGACCAAGAGCAGGAACAGGAAAAAGAAACAGGTACAAGAACAAGAATGAACAGGAACAAGAACAGGAACAGGAAAAAGAACAGGATCAGGAACAAAAGCAGGAACATGAACAAGAACAGGGACAGGAATATTACAGGTACAGGTACAAGAACACTGCCAACGGCAACAACAAGAACACCAATGCCGCATTCTTCCTCCTCTCTTCTCTTCTCCTCTCCTGTGCTGCTCTGTTCTTCATTCCACCCCTTGCTCCTTCCTGATAAACTAACTTCTCACATCACCCTATAATTAAATCATAACTCTTTGAGTATATCCTTGAAGGCTAATGCTATACAATATAAATTTCATTAGGATAGTTTTAGTTTCTTCTGGTTTTAAAGACCTTGTGAGGATTTTAGTCAAAACAAAAATCGATATAAAGTGAATTTCAATTAAGGTTATAGACAAATGGATGGTTTCATACATTCAGGAATGACCTGGAAAATAATATAATTAAACGTCAACATTGAATTTTCCCTCAAATTTCTCTTAATTTTGAAAATGTCTAAGTTTTTATTTTATTTCCAAAACCTAAAGAATGTGGTGTAGTTCGACACTACATAATCTATGGTAATGTTTCTTGGGGCGCGATTCATGCATAAAGTCATGATTTATTCGTTAATGCATCATCCAAGGCTACATTCAGCATTTTCAAAAATCACTTATTTTTTGCGAAAGTAAAATCTTCCTTTTTTTTTGAAAGATATTAAAAGACTGCAATTTGTGGGTGCACGAAATACACAGAGGATTCATTTTGTTGGGAAGGTATGAGGTAGTTTTGTGGTTTGTCTCTTTCAATTCAAATCAAATTACATATTACAAATGTTACATGTTACAAAATACAAATTACAAATTACAAATTACAAATCAAATTACAAATCAAATTACATAGGCGGAGTGTATAGCCTAGTGGTTAACGCCGGCGTCTCCCAGTCATGAGATCCCCGGTTCGATTCCCGCCGACAGCAATGTGAGTCGTCTGGCAAGGGTGTTGTTCAATAACAACTTCCCGACATGGACGTTAAATGGATGTGTGCCGAGAGATTGGCTTCGGTCAGCTTGCGAGTCTATAAGCCTTCATGGCTTCTTTCGCGAGTTCCTGCTTGCGGGAAGATCACATATACATACATACATGTCAAACTAGCACAAGATTTTTTGGCCGCTTATCCTCCCCACCTTAAATATCAATTTAGAGAATCCAGGCGAAGCGTTATTAATTTTTTTCCTTTTTAATAATCTTTAAAAATAAGCAACAACTTGAGAATAACAATTTATTTTATTCTCTCAGGTTAGACCAATCTAAGCCACCATGAGTTATTTTGGATTTTTATCTACTTAATTTTGTATTAATTTTTTTTTTGGACTACGTTTATAACTATGACGTAATTATATCAGAACCAACTTCTACAACCTCCAGGAGTATTTGAAATGCACAAGGTTCTTGGAAGACCCTGTAGAAAGCAACCTTCAAGTAATGTTGATTTTCCAAATAGCTTTAAGGTATATTAAATGTCCTACTTCTGTATTTCTGATCCAGTGAGTCTTATTTCTTTCAATTAAATAACCTGCTTAAAAGAAAATGTGAAAATTCACCATAATATGTTTAAATATCAAACATACAGTTGATTGATAATACAGGACACGTCTAAGTGTATTTATAAATACATATGAAATGAAAGAAAATTTTAACATTTTACTATGTCATGGAGGACAGTGTATGCACCATAATTGGTTTTATAATGTGTATAATATCTATAATATCTTAGAAATTTTTTACAACAAAGTGAAAATCATTTAATGTGTAGTCGCTGTAGTCAAGGATTGCCTTCGGGAACTTTCTTTGTGAATATTTAAGTGGCAACATGGTAAAAAAAAAAAAAATTAAAAAAAAAAAATCAGAATTTTTGTAAAAATGTAAGAAGTTTGTGGCAAGCTTTATCTTCAAGTAGCTTTTGAAGTGATGTCAGACAATCGTTCATTTCAAACACACACACACCCCTCCCCCCCCCCACCCCTGCCCTTTTTTGTTTTAATATTTAACACCACACAATAAATATGATAGTAATGAAATGATGAGCACAACTCTGCATGTTAGACTTAACCATAATGAAATAAATATGACTCAAAATGAATGCTCAGTTATTTCTAAAGGAGAATTTTGGGGATCATCCACTGTTATTTGTAGATTTGTTGGGGTGTAAAGGGGCACAGAGGGAGGGGGGGGGCAGATGATGAGATGGCTGACTCAAAGATCAAGAAGCTGCAACATACATTCCGATCTTCATGTACAAAATCACCTGTCAGAGGAAAAGTTTGTCTCTGTTATCACAATAAATAGATAGAATGAAGTAACAAACACACTCCCTACCCCACCAACACCTGCTCCGGTCTTGCCTCCTCCCCGGTCCCCACTCCCACCCCTCCCCCTTCTTTCGATCACCCTTACGACATCATGCCTTACAGGCTTACTACTCCCCCCTCTCCGCAACATGTTTGCAGAACGATACAACGAATACTAACTTCCGTTCGCGTTATATTTTGCAAGATATGTAAACGAGTCTCTTAATAGACAAAACAAGATTACATTTCTATGGCGCGCCGTTCTTGCACAAAATTCAAGGCATAAAAAATTCACACAATAATATGGCGCGCTAGAAAGTTCATCTTTAATTGAGAAAGAACCAACCTAGATATATTTCTTAATATTTAGGGGAAAGACACGACCCTGAAAATGCTTTCAATTTTGGGGGTCGAGGCCGGTGTGTAATATTTAAACTCTAAGGTATCTGTATGTACCAGTCACAATGATAACATGTTAGTTATATATGTTATTATTTCGTTGCAAAGCTGCCCCCACCAACCAATTTTCATATTATCTCCTTTTTTTTCATTCTCTGTCGCATTTTACTTTAGTTACAAATTGCTTTCAATGTAAAATAAAAACGATATGGCTGACTTTGATTTTTTTTTTTTTTTGGGCATTCAATTATTTACAGAAATGAATAATTTTATAATGAAACTTCCTTAATACAGTAAAGACCCATGAATACATGCACGGTGTGTATCACGACTATACTTTAAGTAATGTTACAGAGCGCTGGTGTTCAAGCGGTGTCGCTTGGCGACACCCTCTTTTACCATGCTAATCTTGACGACCTCCCTGCAATGGTGGATGTTTGTGGCCTGGAGGGGGGGGGGTGGTCGATGGGGATGAGACAGTCCCCCTCTTCTTTGAGAAATGTTTATATGATGGATGGTGCTTAACAAATGTGGTTATATTTTACCAATTTTGTAGTAATTTTATATGCTACAGATTTTTTGTTTCACCTCAAAACGGCCATTTCTTTCTACCGAATGTTTTTTGGCGACCCTCGACAATATTATTGCAACAATTTAAAAGGGTCGCGACACCTAATTTGAACAAAGGCTACTATAGGGTTATGGAGGAACTGATTAAATGTAGAAATAGGATGACTTTTGGTCACCAAATTAAGTTTAATATATTGTAGAGTTGTAGACCTTTAGAAAATACTGGTATATGCAATCCAGGTTGAATGTCTATATACCGCTTGTATCTTCTGAGAAGTGAGAACTTCAACAAAGCTGATGAGGTATATCAGTTTAAGTGGCTGGACCGCCTAGTCTTATAGACTTTCAGGTCAATATTAAATTACATGGAAATTCCAAAGAGCCAAAGTAATTTCAACAACAACAAAAATTAAATATTTTCTTCACTTTAAAAACTCGACTTGTCAAATTATACCAAATTTTTAGGATAGGTTCTTATGGGATATTAGCATCGCAGTATCAATATATTAACAGAATTTGCAGAAAAGATATAGCTATGTTTAAGACAGAAATTAAATGGAAAACAGTATTTATCATTTGTATAGTTATTACATTATTGATCATATTTTTCTTTCCCATTGTAT
>KN886850.1:31537-50232 GCA_000934455.1 Apostichopus parvimensis
TACATTACACTACCAACATTACACCCATAAGTAAATTCAGCATATTTTGCACCAGAGCATAAGATCTGGATGCATATTTTGAAATCCTTCTGTCAATGAATGATTCAGTGACTGGTCTAGCCTTCTGTAACACAGAATGGTGTGGGGAAGGGGGGCGGTACTTTGCCTTACCTCTAAAAATTACTCTCCCCAATTTACCATGAATCTCAAGTTTGTAACAGTTAACATTATCTTCCTTGATCTCAGTTAACATTATCTTCCTTGATCTCAGTTAACATAATCTTCCTTGATCTCAGTTAACATTATCTTCCTTGATCTCATTCAGTTTTGTGACAGTTAACATTATCTTCCTTGATCTCATTCAGTTTTGTGACAGTTAACATTATCTTCCTTGATCTCATTCAGGTTTGGATCATAAATATATGACAAAGTGTTACAGGAATCATTTCTGACTCTAGTAGCACCCAGCCGACCAACCACCCATTGACAGAGTTTTTACTTTTTCAAAGCAAATGTAAATAGCAAGAAACAACAAAAATATATCAAATGTTGCAGTGAAATGAATAATAAGTGAAAGATTAGCGAATGCCAAATGGCCAATCAGATTACTGAAAGAGATCCTTGGTTCCACAAAAAGCCAGTGAACCATCGGCCAACTTCCTCCACAGGAAGAAGTCCCTGGAAAAGTTAATCTGACATAGCCTTCCCTATTAAAAGTAATCTTACCTTAAATATGTCATTTGTATTGCTACTTGTATGAATCCATCTGGGTTGATTTGTTGACTCTTTAACAGTTTCTTCCCAAAAAGTTTGAAAGTTTTCTCTCCAATCTGTTGGTGACTGAGGTATCTTCAAAGAAAAACCAGAAAGCCTCCATGATGTTTTATGTGAACATTTAACTTAAAACTTTTCAACTTTTCAACTGTTTGCGATATCAATGTGGTAACACAGATTTGGCCTAAGCTATCAAGTATGAGTTCTTACAAGCTGTACTTTTGGAGTGATCTTGTTTATGAGAATTTCAATCTTTGACATCACTTGACCTTTGACCTCCAATTGGAACATGAAATTTGTTGGTATTCACCAAGGTGGATAAGTACAAGGCATTCAACTTATTGCATATTGACTTTGACCTTTACTGACCATGTCCACTCAAATCGAGGTTTCTTGTTCTCACAAATGTGGGTCTTCATATGTAATGCAACTATGCATTACCTTTGAGATTACTGTTGACAATGTTCACAGACCTTGACCTTCACTGACCTCAAATGATCTTTTGACCTCTAAATAAAACGTACACAAAAAGTAAAACTGCTCTTGTGCTCATAAATGTGTATCTACAAACCATATCAAACACTAAGTACTTCTTGATATTGTGTTTACAAGCAAAGGCTCCACAAACACACACCCACACACATACCCACCATCACAATTGCATGGATGTTTTGACTTCAGCAAGGAATCAATGATAAATTAGATTTAAATTAAATCAAACTCCAAAATGGATTCGTTCTCCTTTACAGTTCTTTGCACTTCTGTACATGTTTTGTACACCTTTTGAGATTAAAGGGATAAGGAAATTAATTATTTTTAAAAATATTTATCACAGAGCAAGTCAAGAGAGCACATTGGTCCAACTTTCATCTTTTTCTTGATCATAGAGATAAAACTTTGAAATATATTTATTTAATTTTGATAAGTACATTGCCCAACAATTTGTGAAATCATGGAAAACACATCATAATGTCTTTGTTTCTTTGAGCTTAGGAAAAGATAAACAATGTCATAAATGACTGCATGCATTCCTGAGAATACCTGAGGTTGCACACACACATATATATATTAACAGCTTCAATAATTCAATGCTGATCAAGGTTAACCTCAATCGTATTATTTATAGCAGTAATGTGCAAGAATGCATCAATTGATAACAGCTCCATAAACATCAATTTTGCTACTTTAATTATTTTGATGAATGCTAGAAATTTCCACAATAATTTCAGATTTGTAGTTTTTGTCAAGAAATTTGCAAAAATACCAACCAAAAAGTGCACAATAACCACATCTGGGTTGAACTTGTTACAAATATCTTAGGAATATCTTACTGGTTAATATGAAGCCCAGCTTCTTCAACGGCTTGGTTGACAAAATCATCCACTGCAAATTCAAGTTTCTTGGGAGGAGCAAGGCTTCCAGCGCAGGTATCAGTAGTTATATTTTCATTATTGTTTCTGAAATGAAAAGAAAACGAAACTCAAAAATTTAACAGCAAAAGTTGAAATCTTAGTGAAAAAAGTTTTATAGAAAAAGAAAGTTGGGGAATATTCTGAAGGTACATGATGAGGGTACAAGAGAATTTAAGATGGCTTGATTACCATAATTTGAAATACAACAAAGCTCAATATATATGGGCAACCAATCTACTAGACACACAGTTATTTAATACCTGCCAGTACTATTTTACTGTTTCTTTATTCTCAAGTTTGAAAGTTCAACTTGTTAATGCATTTCACTGAAGATACAAATGTCTTTTACTATATAGCCGGGGAGGTACAGCACTGCAAATGATCTAAATGAAGATGAAGAAGCTGGAGTCATTGCAGACCACTGAAAATTATTCAAGTAATGAAACAAAGAAAAATTTCTCACAAGAACTTTGTAACTTGACTGAGAACAGCATGAGCAAGTACACCATCAGCGAGTGTATGGTCACCATAGAGAGCTGTTTCACCATGGGTACCAACGGCAAACTTGACAAAGAGAAAAGAAGACTGAGCAGTACAATATGAAAACCTTAAATACTGGAATGTTTGTCTCACTGTAGAAATGAGCAAACAAGAGGAAAGTGATGACATTTAACTCTTCCAAATTGAGAAATCCATGAATGAGCTATCAGGTATACTCTTGGCTCAACCTAACTTTTCATACTTAATGCCCCTTCTGGAACTTAAAGAAAAGATGAAAAAACGTGTACGTCTTTAGCACTAATTGAAAAGTCTGAGATATGTGTCTTATATTAAGCAGCATGCACACCCATATACCTTGGAGATTAATATATCATATACAATGATGCAAACTGTACAGTGTCATATATAAGACAACACAGCACATTTAACATTTTAGTTTATAGCATGTGCATATCTTGGCATACATTGTCATGGTTTTCTGAACATACTCCTGAAGGCTAACAAATAAATACAAAGACATACTCTGAAGATTCTCCATTGTATTCCTGATACTTGCTGTCATCTTACTGTCACTTTACTGTCATTTATACTGTCATTTATACTGTCATCTTACTGTCATTTATACTGTCATTTATACTGTCATTTATACTGTCACTTTACTGTCATTTATACTGTCACTTTACTGTCATTTATACTGTCGTCTTACTGTCACTTTACTGTCATTTATACTGTCATTTATACTGTCATTTATACTGTCATTTATACTGTCATTTTACTGTCATTTATACTGTCATTTTACTGTCATTTATACTGTCATTTTACTGTCAGTTATACTGTCATTTATACTGTCACTTTACTGTCATTTATACTGTCGTCTTACTGTCACTTTACTTTCATTTATACTGTCATTTATACTGTCATTTTACTGTCATTTATACTGTCATTCTACTGTCAGTTATACTGTCATATTTACAGTAGCAACATATGGTTACATCAGCCATGTATCAGTGACACCAACTTATACATTCCTTCCAGAGCATGGATAAATGTTTCAGAACATCATATCCCTGAGCCTTTTGGCATTTCATAACAAAACTTTTAGTTTTCAGTTCTTAATTTTAGCTATCTTTTACAAAGTGTGTTCCCATGGGCCTGTTCTATCCTCTATGGGGTGAGATTGGTGACTGTACCCCCCTGTTTACCACAATTATTGCTAAACTGCAGATTTAAATACAATGACCCTTAAAGAAAGAATACTATATAGCCTACCAGAAATCCCTTATCAAACCACCTATTTCCTGAGTTTAGTTTGCTTCCTCCTCCACACAGACCCCATCTAGAGTCATACTGGTTCTTTGTCTCTTCATCACTGAATGTCTCTGTTTCATCCAAACAACACACTGCGATACTACTCTGAATGTCATGAAATGACTGGGCATTCATCTCATCTGCAAATGAGTAAGAACTAAATAAGTTAAGTATGGTATTTCTTTGTAATTCTATCATAGTTTAGTATGTACTCTATGGCAGTACTGTTTGTTATTCTTTCAAGATAACTGTTTGAAGTGTACGTTTTCTATCAAGTTTTGATTGACAGTCTGTGTTCTACTATTTAATTATTCTAAGAACTAAATAAGTTAAGTATGGTATTTCTTTGTAATTCTATCATAGTTTAGTATGTACGCTATGGCAGTACTGTTTGTTATTCTTTCAAAATAACTGTTTTAAGTGTACGTTTTCTATCAAGTTTTGATTGACAGTCTGTGTTCTACTATTTAATTATTCTTGCCAAGATCCATGTGCTCATACCTTCTATGACCAAACCAATCTTTCTTCATGACTGAATAAGTTTTCTCTAACGACCATCACATGTTGAATTTTGCTATTGTGATCGCAGACTTACCAAACTGCTGCAGCATTTGAAAGATTCAGTAATCATCACAATGTTACCATGTTAACAATTGAAAAAAACACAGTCAAAAATTCTTTCCTGAGCAATTCAACCATGATTATGCTGATGTAGAGAACCCCTGGACAATGAAATCTTTGATGCTGGCATTAAAATGTTTGAAATTTGAATGACTAAATTTGGCCTTTCTATTATGTTTGAGAACAAAACTGATGGCCACCCTCTTCCCTACCCATGCACTACATCACCTATAAGTACCCCTTCCCCTCTCCCCCCCTTTCCACCTCTTACAAAAACCTGTGCAACCTATACTTGTTCATTATTAAAACACCGATGACAAAATGCAAGGAAAGTTTGCATTTTGGAATCAATTTCACACAAGATATTGCATGTTTTCACATATGCCTAAAACCATTATGTTTTGACAATCTGTGAAGTTTGATACATGTGACAAAGTGTGTTTCTATATTTGCAGCCAATCTGAGGTAATCCTACTGAAGGATATTAAAATAAATAACATGTCACACCAAACCATGCCCAGGGTATCTGCAGTTATCCACACATTGGATTCCTTGTATGGGGTTGTCATCTATTACATAGTATAATGTACATTCTAGACTTCCTACACTTTTTTTTTCAAGAGAATCCTGTGATATATGTGATAAAGGATAAAACCTGGCAACTCTGTGAAAATGAGTTTCAAAATCACACACATTTTCACACAAAAAATGCTGAGGGGAACTCCAGGGAAATGTGTTTTCACACATGAAAGGGACACCAAGGTGTTTTAAACTTCATGTAAGTTTTAAGAAAGATCTTACCTTGTGCCATGCTGGAATAAATTTCAGCCCACCTATTTCGTTGCAGTGATGTTAACAGTCCGATTGCTATTCCTGGTTCTTTGGTCTCATCAACAATATGCTTCAAGTGCTGGAGAATGTCAGCAGGACCAATTGGTTCCATATCAGGACTCAAAAGGTCAAGTTTGAAGAACTACAGAATAATATAGAAGAAAATAGATCAGAGAATAAAACAGCAGAAAACAAAAACAGTGAACAACAAACATAAGGTCAAGTCACACATAAAAGTTGTTAGTTTGTTTCTAAATTTTGTAGCACCCAAATATTCAAAACCTTGGGTTTGTGTTAAACCTTTTCCCATAAAGGTTACCTCTCAAGGAAGATCCGACCTTATGGACAACGCAGAAAAGTGTTGCAGGTGTCATTGGAAAATAGGATTCAACTACTTTATCCTGATGTAAAGAGATTGTCTGGTGGCTGAAGCTGATTGCTAAGCAACCCTGTGACAATTGTTGGCATGCTTTATCAAAACCACTTCCTCATAGCATTTTGAATTTCAAATTATAAACTTTTCCTATTAAGGTGCAACAGCACAGTGAATGATGCCATCCAGGCAATTGAGCTGAAAAAGTCTTTGTTGTTCTTTATAATAATAGTATCATTAGAAAAAGCATTTTGATAAAATTTCAAGGTTTCAATGATCTAAAGCAACATATTGATGCTAATTAACATCTTTGATTCTGATGACAATGCTGCTAAACTATACCTACTGTGATTTACTTCCTGGAGTAAAGAAAGGTATAGCTAGTCAAAATACTTTACATTTATCAATCATATCTTGAGTAAGGGACAAGATATCAAAATGGGTTCCTCAGCTAAAAGTTTGGAATATTTTCTCTTCAATACAAGTTTCAAATTGTTTGCCATTAAAATATCTCTTTAAAGAAACTTTAAAACCATGCAGTTCAAACATTTGAAAAAACATCAAACTCAAAACAATAGCGTAACTGTGCTACAAACTCTCCCATACTAATTACCTGATTGTTTCTCATTATAATTACATGACGATATGCATCTGGTTGGTCAATGCAGCGATAGAATATCTTGTCAATAGGCTGAGCTGGGATACGGCAACTGCACATACTCTTGTAATATTGATCCATACATAATGGTGTGCCCATCACCATAGCAGGTGGGTATTGATGTCTGTGTTGAAAAGTTCAGAACAGTATAAACACAGAATTAAACCAGTTACTCCTACTATGACACAAAAACAGGTTTGAAACAGGTTTTGTTTATATACAAGTTGCAGGGAATTATTTATTGCTTACAATTTACAAAGCAGTTTCGAAATTTAAGAATGTTTTAAGGCAGAATGATGAAACTACTAGCTACTGTACACAAAACCTGCAACTGTGTAGCAACTTAACTAACCAATGTTGCAGAGTATTAATTGCTATACTATTATGCATTTTGTAGCTGCAGTTAGGAAAGCCACTGATATGCTATGAAAATGGTGGACACATCTGCCACTCTAGGATATAAAATGACCAGATGACATGGGCCACTTAAGTGAAAGGTTATATATGTATATGTATATACGTACTTAGGGAAGGCTCACAAATTTAACCAACGATCATCGGTGGCACAGCTGTTGCTACCCAGTGTAATGACACAGCAACTAGCTGGTAATGAGTCATGCTTGAACGCACACATTTCCTGGCTTCCAAGAGTCTGTGGACAGTTGCATGCACTGACTATGAGACCACTAATTAAGCCCCTAAAACAAAAGAAGACCAGACAATGAGCTGTCACTTCGGTCCAGGATGTACACAAAAGGATCTTAGAATTCTCTTTGCAGGGTCAAGAATTTTTTATCAATGAACAGCATGTAAATTTAGCGGTCGTGCGAGATGACCAAACTAACTGCCGGGCAATCAAAACTTGTCAAATCGTGATGTACTGGGTCAGCGGCAACCAAAATTTTTAGAAAAGGCTGGTTAATGTTCCGAGAAACACACGGAAAAAAGCCACGGAAACAACCGTGTGAACAGAAACCACGTAAAATGGCATTTCACATAAAAATAAGATCCTGCATGTCAAATGTTGCCAATACGGGTTTTCCCGCAAAAACGATTGCATTTGGAATAAACGTTAAGTTAAAATCCACTTGCGATTATTATATTTTTTTAGTTATCCCTTCTATTATCCATCACAGCATCCTGTAAATATCCTTGTCAGTCTCTCCTTATATGAAATAAAAAAATAATAAAGTTTGAGAATTTCGATATTTATGCTTGAATCACGAATGTATACAGTAGCCATAACTATGAGAGCAAAGCACTTGCTACTGGCTACCAGAGCCAGCTGCTTGATGACAACAAAACACCTGAACTTGACAAACTTTGCCTAAACTCCCCACAAATCTCCAACCACATGGTAGCCTAACACCATTCTAAGTCAATGGCAAAATCTAGCCTAATCATCTATTTATTCACTGAAATTGTGACGCAGTTAGCTGGAACTTAAATATTCACAGAAAACTTTCGTTATTGTTGCTATCTTCGACCACATGGTAGCCTAACACCACACTAAGTCAATGGGGAAACCTAGCTTAACCATCTATTTATTCGCTGAAATTGTGATGCAGTTAGCTGGAAATCGGCAGTTGTTTAGAAGGTATGTGCTACACTCTTAAGAGGAAATGTAGTATTTTACATACGCTGTTGCTGTGGCGATGGATTGAAGGTTTCAACTTTTAGTACTTTCACCGGTATAATATTTTTGTTTTCGGTGGTGATTTTATCCACACACGAAAAAATACATGATTAAAATAAAGGGCAACTTCGGGGAAAGCAAACAAGTGCTTTCTATTTCAGTTGATGCGTTCTGGGGTTTTGTTTTATATTTGTAAATAAGTCTTACACAATCAATAAAAATACACAACACATGGTGTAACTTTTTACTTCTTCATGAATCAAAACATCATCTAGAAGATACAAATGTTTCGTTGGAAACTAAGGGGAAAAAAGATGGATCAGTGATAGTGAATGAGAATCATATTTGAACAGGAAAAGAAGTATTTTTACACATTCAATACGAAACGGTGTTCATGATTTCAACTCATTCTTGAAATAAACCTACAGCTACTGTGGTCAGAGTGCTATTGTAACGTGAAAACCACAGACCATGAAGAGCCAAGTACAGCTTTTGTTTACAAACAATAGCAGCGCTTCTCTGTTTGGAACTGGATGCTCATTACTTTCACAGAGGGTCCGTGGATGTGTACACTCAAGTGTGAGCGATATGCAGGCTGCATAATGAGCAGTGGTGTGCTGCTGGCTGGGGCAGCGATGATCGGCGGTTAAATTTGCGAGCCTTCCCTTATATGAAAGGTGGAAAATATATTAACTGTAATTTAACTATATTTCACATTGGTAAATTGCAAATGCTAACATGTACATTCATATACAAAAGCCATAAGGGGGTCAGAAAAGAGGTAAGACATTGAAATGATGTGTGTGTAAAAGCTGCACTTACCTCGCTAAAGATGACACAGTCTCTGCCAGAGAGGCTAAAACTTTAGCTGAAAACTGAAGTTGCCCATCTACACCGGAGAAATTTTGTGGATACAGTAGTGAGCAAGGTGAGTAAGTTAAGACATTGGGTTCACGCTTAGCCAGGAAGTACTTTGTCCACCAGTCATAGCACTACAAACAAAGATCAGATGGAAAGATTGCCAGTGTGAGATGATGCTACTATTCTGTTTCCTAAGAAGTACTTAGTCCACCAGTCATAGCACTACAAACAAAGATCAGATGGAAAGATTGCCAGTGTGAGATGATGCTACTATTCTGTTTCCCAAGAAGTACTCTCCTTCCCTCAATCTTGTTTTTACAAACTCCAGTTAATGAATACAATTTGACTCTTCCTATACATTCGTTATCTCCTCACATCTTTTTTTTTCAGCCCTGGGTGTGCGCCGTACTTTTTCACACAGTCCTCTTTTCTCGTTACCAGGACAGCAACCTGTGCAGTCCTTTCTGACAGTGCATATTCAGTGTAGTCATTTAATAGGATATCACCTAAGAAAGAAGTGTTTATCTGTTCCCCTACCCATGTACTCCTTGTCGTTTTTAATAGGGTATCACCTAAGAAAGAAGTGTTTACCTGTTCCCTACCCATGTACTCTTTAGCCTTACGACTACATGCAGAGCTAGTGTTAACTGTAATAAATTATTTTTAAGTGCTAGTATTTATGCTGCATTATTTTTAAGTGCTAGTATTTATGCTGCATTGTCCTGAAAACTTCAGACCTTATTTCTACATTCTGTTATTCTTGAAAGTAAACTAAATGTGTATTTCAACTGTACTTCTTGTGTTCCAATTATTTTTGACTTCTTATTTTGACTCTGGCTATGTAGCTGTCACATTACTAGTGGCCCTGATTAACATGAATCACGCCCCTCCCCCCCCCCCCCAGTCCCTTAAAACACCTTTTGTGTATAACACCATTATCACTTCCTAAGAAAGGAGTCAACCCACATAAATGGTCAAAACATTGACCAGGTTCAATTTTTCCTTGGCTCATTTCATAAGTTAATGTCTTGGCACTCTGTAAACATAACCATGCTTGGTGGATACTATATCAATTACCTTGCTGCATGTGATATAACATGCATTATAAATGAACTCACACCTGTCCATGGACCTTTGCTTCCGTCCACATGAGATGCTGAATTGCTGATCTCCTCAGACTAGTGTGCATAATTATCTCCTTGACTTTAATAATCACCTGCTGTCAGTTTTTCTGCTAGTCCTTAATGGGAAATACACAAAATGAAGGCAACAAAACCAATTGACTAGAATGTTTCCAGTTGTTTTTGTAAAAGAAGTAAATTATTAAATTAGAAATATACTTTTTGATACCCAATTTTCTGTTTCTTCTTTCCTCTGTTCTAGTTTGTTCTGCAGCAATTCTCCAACTCCACCATGTTTTCCAAACTCCAGCACTACCTGGAAAAATGAGAGAGATCTGTGATAAAACTTTATACTGAAATCGAAAACTACCAGAAAGCCAACATACTTAGTAATCACCTGCCATTTTGACATGAGAATACTGAAGTTTTAAACCAACATATTTGACCTCTGGTGACCTCAAATGTTTGACAGGTTTTTGCATGTTGAGTTAACATGAGCAGCAATATCCAAAGGGACCTGCGCTGCTTTCAGTTTGTATAATTACCTGTTTGGTTCTTTCATATTCTTCTTGTGAGACATGAGGTTTATACTGTAGTAGGTATTTCTCCAGAGTTTGCTTGAGAGGTGGAACTGGAAATGTTGGTAATGAGTTTTGGTACTTGAGAGTATCCTCATTTATATCACTAGAATAAGATACACATACTAGAGGTGGCAACTTTGGCTTCTTATGCAGGAAATGACGCATCTGTGGAGGAAAAATACATAAGGGATGTTATTTACATTTTGATATAAAGTTTCTCTCTGAATTTCTTAAGGCTAAAGATTGTCTTTACAGGAATTGAATTAATTAAAAATGTATATACTCACCACCCAGGCTGACCCAGCAATGTCACTAGGGCAATGGAGGGATACGATGAAAAGGATGTTTTGTTCAATTAGCTTTACATTAAATTTTACAAAAACTTGTGATAACACACCAGAACTTACTGAAAATTTAAGAAGGAAGCATATTATAGACTTAAGCATGGTAATCAGACAGCATTGGCCCTCAAGTTCTGAGATTATTTAGGGCACATTGCAAGAATGTTGTCCATTCTTTATAGGCTAGATAGACTAGGTATCCGGTACTTAACACATATATGCATGATGATCTGCTAGCTAGATTAGGTATCTGGTAATTAACACATTATGCATGATGAGGTGCTAGTTAGATTAGGTATCTGGTACTTAACACATATATGCATGATGAGCTGGTAGTTAGACTAGGTATCTGGTAATTAACACATTTTGTATGATGAGCAGCTGATAGTTAGATTAGGTATCCGGTACTTAACACGTTATGCATGATGAGCTACTACTTGTATCTGGTACTTAACACATTATACATGAGCAGCAGCTGGTTAGATTAGGTATCTGGTACTTAACGCAATATGAATGATGAGCAGCTGGTAGTTAGATTAGGTATCTGGTACTTAACACATTATGCATGATGATCAGCTGCTAGTTAGATTAGGTATCTGGTACTTAACACATTATGCATGATGAGCAGCTGGTAGTTAGATTAGGTATCTGGTACTTAACACATTATACATGAGCAGCAGCTGGTTAGATTGGGTATCTGGTACTTAACGCAATATGAATGATGAGCCTAGTTAGATTAGGTATCTGGTACTTAACACATTATACATGAGCAGCAGCTAGTTAGATTAGGTATCTGGTACTTAACACATTATACATGAGCAGCAGCTGGTTAGATTGGGTATCTGGTACTTAACGCAATATGAATGATGAGCAGCTGCTAGTTAGATTAGGTATCTGGTACTTAACACATTATACATGAGCAGCAGCTGGTTAGATTAGGTATCTGGTACTTTACACATTATGCATGATGAGCAGCTGGTAGTTAGATTAGGTATCTGGTACTTAACACATTATACATGATGAGCAGCTGGTAGTTAGATTAGGTATCTGGTACTTAACACATTATGCATGATGAGCTGATAGTTAGATTAGACCTGTATCTGGTACTTAACACATTATGCATGATGAGCAGCTGGTAGTTAGATTAGGTATCTGGTACTTAACACATTATGCTTGATGAGCAGCTGGTAGTTAGATTAGGTATCCGGTACTTAACACATTATGCATGATGAGCAGCTGGTAGTTAGATTAGGTATCCAGTACTTAACACATTAAGCTTGATGAGCAGCTGGTAGTTAGATTAGGTATCTCGTACTTAACACATTATGCATGATGAGCATCTGGTAGCTAGATTAGGTATCCGGTACTTAACACATTAAGCATGATGAGCAGCTGGTAGTTAGATTAGGTATCTGGTACTTAACACATTATGCATGATGAGCAGCTGGTAGCTAGATTAGGTATCCTGTACTTAACACATTAAGCATGATGAGCAGCTGGTAGTTAGATTAGGTATCCTGTACTTAACACATTAAGCATGATGAGCAGCTGGTAGTTAGATTAGGTATCCGGTACTTAACACATTGCATGATGAGCAGCTGGTAGTTAGATTAGGTATCCGGTACTTAACACATTATGCATGAATAAAATAATTACTTGTGCTTCCATTTTACCAATCTACAGATATATCATAAACCAGTTATTAAACACTTACCAAATGTAATATAAACTATAAAAGTGCTTTTTTATTATAATAATAATAATAATAATCAGTACTGTACAGTACCATGTTAATATGCATTACATGATATACCAGGATCTATGATACCCTTGTCATGCATTACAATAACCAGCAATAATGCTTTATACAGTCTTTGGTTTAGACAATTGTGCTGCCTCTCTGCAATGCTTGCAACTTTTCAAATGATTCAATAATATATTGATACTATTTGAAAAAAGTGACAAAGAATTGAAATTCACAAGACACTAAATGGGAACTGAAGCCGACTGTATGTATGCCTGAAAACTGAAAAAGATGCCACCTTTCTGCACAGCTATCATCTAAGAAAACAGTGCCAAAGGAGGTAGGGGGGGATGCAGAACATCCCCCTCCCATTCCAAAAATCTGATATCTGGCCAGGCCACAAACTGGTTACTAACTCTGGCAGAAGACTTGTTATACATAATATCAAAGTATTATGAACTACCATGCACAAAATGCTCAAGTACCATCTTTTGCATTTACACCAACCATAAAGTGCACAATTTATGTTAATATACTGTAACACACAGCGCCAATGTGAAGCATACAAATTATTAATTATATTTAACACACCAACCAAGTTATGCAAAATGAACACATACCAGGAGATGCATCCTTGATTGACAATCCATCTTAAACCAACAACCCAGATGTCTGTAAAATAAAATATGTAACTATTAATTATACAAGTTATCATTCAAAATCTAGACTCGGCTTACAACTTGTTCAGCCTAGCCTACATGCACAATGTATGCTAGTTCATTCATTTTAAAGTTGAATATTCAAAACAAAGTACTGTAGCTTACCAGCCAAATTAACATTGAGGTTCTGCACCGCCTGGTACATGTTCAAGTTCTGAGATTAGCTAACGTTACATGATAAACCTATGAGTATGAGGCATAATGAATTCAGTGTAACACTAATAGTTACAGGCATATTTATGGTTCTAGTTTATGCTTATCTGTGAGGGCTTTCCTGCGGAGCGAGAAAAAGGAAACATGCACAATGTATTGCCGGCGTGTATTAAGTTCACATATTGACGAAGTGTCTCACCCCTGACTCTGCCCTCCGAACTTCCAAGAATAACACAACAGCTGCTACTGCAAATAATTAACATACACATAACAGAAATAACATTGACTTACACAGCGAATAGTTTCAATATAAGTTTCAATATGAAAATGAGTTCATTTGACAGTATGAACAATTTACATAACATACATTCTTACACTAGCTCAAATAAATCGTAGATCTATCGTTACTGCAACAGGTCCTACCAGGCCTAAGCCCCTTAGTTACACCTAGGCCTACTGGAGGAAGCCTATGCTGGGGTATATCACCACCTAAGATTAGAGTAAGTAGGCCTACTATAGAAGTACAGGGTAAAGGTTAACTAGGCCTATGCAGACTATTGAAGTAATACCAGGTACCAGGCTATAGTGACAAAGGTCTAGATAATTAATAACTAGGTAATAATCATTTCTACATCCTTAATATGGCACGGGCATTTCTGACTTGCTCTGGTACGATATTATTATTAGATAACGACGAGCAAATTATCAGTGTTCTTGCCGTGGCGTCATTGTGGCAGATCAGCAGTGTCACCCTGTTCGTCTTTTTCGAAGGTTGCGGGTACAGGGCAGGTATTATGGCAAGCCGTTTTAACATTTACCTCGCTATTCTATTAAAAGGAGAATTAATTCCACTTAAGAAAAATACAATTAAGTGAAATTCATTGCACTTAAAGGGCGTGAAGACTCGCGCAAAAGGAAACGTCTAATGCCAGTAATTTGACCTAGTTTCGAATGAGGTGTAACAGAAGTGTTAAACACTGCCATCGATCCCAGAAAATACACACACAGCTTGCTACCCTCGGTAATTAGACACTAGTGTACAGTCAGTACATACAACTGCGGTCAATACCCACAGCACAGTATACAAACGATACAGCGATGGACATCTCAGGTCCAGCCACAGATAACAATTAAGGCATCACGTTTAATTACTGTCTGCATTTTGTAGCGACACGAAAAAAACGTCACTTGCAAGCAACAGAAAGTTAACTTTTTCAGATGGCCGCACGCGGTTTGGGGCGAGTGTATGTACGAACATAACACCATACTTACCCCTAGCAAAATAAGCAAAACTACGTTTACACTGAACGTTAGACATTCGGAAAATGCAGCCAGCCAATCAATCGTTGCAAACTGTTGCTGATGCAGTTGGAAGGGCACTTTTGAGGGCAAGGGAACGACTACAACACGAAATACCACCAAGCAGTGGTACTAGTATAGTAGTAGTACCACAAGGCATGGTACCCATGTAAACATTGTACCCAGACCAACGACTTCTCCGCACGAGGTAAATGTTAAAACGGCTTGCCATACGACCGATCTTTCAATTCCACTTAAGCTAAATTGTATTTTACTTCAGTAGCATTGAATTTTACTTAAGTAAAATGCAATTGTATTTAGCTTAAGTGCATTTTTATTTTACTTAAGTAGAATTCAATTAGCTTAAGTTAAATTCAATTTCACTTAAGCTTAAGCTTAATTGTATTCTACTTAAGTAAAATTCATTTAGCTTAAGTGAAAAAAATGACACTTTTACTTAAGCTAATTTAATTTTACTTAGGTAGAATTGTATTTTAAGTGAAATACAATTTAACTTAAGCTAAATTTAATTTTACTTAGGTAGAATTGTATTTTAAGTGAAATACAATTTAACTTTAGGGAAATTAATTGAATTTAAGTAGAATTGCATTTTACTTAAGTTTAATTGTATTCCACTTAAGTAAAATTACCACTTTCTTTTAAGCTTAATTTAAATTCAATTTCACTTAAGCTAAATTGCATTCTACTTTAGTGGAATTGGTTCAAGTAGAATAACGAGGTAAATGTTAAAACGGCTTGCCATAGGTACTAGCAGAGTTGTTATGGAACAACTCCCTGCTTCGAGGGACCGCTGTGAGTTACTTATTCCACGTTCTATTCTATTCCGAGTGTGAGTAACTCGTTCGACATTCGCGAAAGAGTAACTGCTACCTATATTTACTTAACTACGAAAGCCCATTAGTGCCAAACAACAAATATTAATAATTCGTAATAACGAATTTAATAATCCGTTATTACGGATTAACAATTCGTAATTACTAAATAATAATTCATAATTACGAATTAATAATCCGTTATTACGAAATAATAATTCGTAATAACGAATTAATAATTCGTAATTACGAATTAATAATCAGTTATTACAAATTAGTCGTAAGTAAGAATTAAAGTGTACGTTCGCTTATTATTATTAATTCGTTATTACGAATTAAAAATATTTTTTGTTGGCACTAATGGGTTTTCGTACTTATTCGACAATGGATTTGACGTAACACATATGACGTAAGCTGAATGATTTCTTACAAGATGTTCGAAATTTGGTCAGCACGGAAAAGCCAGATTTTGGCTTATTTTTCCAAATATAAACGAGGTTTATCAATGGGTAATATGAACTCTAAAGACGATTGAGAAAACTAACCGTTTTGCCCGGTCCAAAGAATACTTGACCAATTCAAATGAACACCATGAACAAATGAACACCATAACCATCACAAATGAACACCATAACTTCTTAAATTCATGAAACCTAACCAATGGGTCATATGAACTCTAAGGACAAGGTAGAAGTGTACTACGATGCATCTTGCACTTAAAAAGTGCTTAACCAATTCAAATGACCACTACACCATCAATTCTTAAATGGATGTAACGGCACCACGAAAAAGGGGTAAACAGTCAGATCATAATTAAGGCAAATGTGAAAGGGATATGTATGCACGCATGCCACGTCCGATCGAGGTGTGTTGGGGGGGGGGGGGGGCGATGGTGGAAAACATCCGACCACACGATAAATAGCTATATACATGTCCGAACTTGACATGCCACTAGTACCGGCGACAACACTGAGCCCCACGAACTACTGTAACATGATACCGACGATCATTGCTACAGTGATGCCAGTAAAATTCTCGAGGTTGCATATGGGGATTGTCTGGCCATGATTATGTATAGAAAACCTCGTACATTGTTTACACCCACGTACGTCCCTCGTCTTGATCTTATAGTTTTCGCGGACGTTCGTGACTTCCAGAAATAACTTGAGGAGAAAGATAAAAAACGAGGGATATCAGTAGAAACCAATGCAGATGTCAATGACATCAAATGTTGTTGTGGTATACGTGTTCCAGTTACTGTTGCATAGCTTCAGTTTGCAGTTATGTTACAGCAAGAATAACGGATTACCATGTATAGTCATGCTGACCGCAAGACACAGATGTTATGGTGTTTATGGACCACATGGTAGAAACGGACGATTAGGCAATGGTTAAGGAGTAAGAACTTGCCAGATCTCCCAACAAAAATACATTAATTCTCTGTGGGATGTTTCGGCAAAGTAGTATGATTATCATATCCGTCCCTCAGCCTATACTTAGGAAAGAAAAACTCAGAAATATTTGCTTTTTTGGTTTGTGCTAATGTTTGCATGCATGTTGCTAAAATAGAAACATCGATGCCTCCCTCAGCTCCCCCCCCCCCCCCCCCACCCAAAGATGATCGTTCTTCCCTCTTTATTCGTCCTTTCTATTTTTTCGTGTGAAGTGATCAACGACAATGATTCTGTGGTGTTATATATCTACATTCTAGAGCCGAAACAGCAAGAATGAGAAACCGAACTTGAGCGACAATTAACACAAGTAACAGTCGGTCAAAAGTTAAACAGTCCTCCACTACTTTTTTGGCCTTGGCTTCCGAACCTCCCTTAAAAATTGTGCAGACGTGAGCGGTTATCTCGGCTATTTCTAGAAGTTTACTCAGCAGTTGCGGACACGAGATAGGATATCAACAGCAGTGGCCATTGTTACGTCAAATTTTCCATAATTTTCGCAATAACACCGATGAGGTGGCATGTTCCGATTAGAGTCTATATCAATCCGTCCGAATGTTCTCTTCAGGAAAAGTGACAATATACAATAGGAGAACATCTAATCTTGATATGTAATCAATCAAAGTTTTTTTTTTTTTTGCTTGCAATTGCATTTTTCTTTGGGGCTACCACTACTATGATAACAAGACTATCTTTGGATTTTACTTCATGGGGTGGCCTGTGGAATCACAAGAACAACTATATAACTGAATTTGCCTGCAAATACGCAGTATTGTAATGTAAGTACAGTTACATGGTTTATTTGTGTGTGCAACCTTTGTTTTATTGCATGCATTGTTCATTTTTTTTCTTTTCTTATTGTCTTTGTACGGGGGGTCTGCCTCGTAAGTGCCTCGGCTTTCTCAGACCTCCTCCACTTGTCACATACATTTTCTTCTATTATTGTGTAATATATTTTGAATGTGGAAACAAATAAATGAAATGAAATGAAATATTGCGAGTGGAGTGCTTACAGTATTAGGACGAACTTTTCGGTTGTGCATGGTGTTTTTGGCCTGGGAGTAAAGTCATGTAGGTACCCAAAAATTGAGGGCGCTTGTGAGCGCCGTACCAGGCTCAGAATAACTTAAGTTGCCTATGCAGCTCTGAAACTGCAAATGTACAGAGACTAAATGTCAATGTCCAGTCATGTAGGTATCGTTCACTTGGCCAGTAGCATAAGCAGAAACTCATCAAAGCGAGACGTAAGCTAAAAGCGACCGGTATTGTGATTAAAGAGGATCTGACCCAGGCAAATGCTAAACTTCTTCATCTAACACAGAAAAAAGAAAAGGTCAAAAATTGCTGGACAATAGATGGACGCATAATAGCCTTAGTAAAGACTTCAGATCAGCAAGAAACCAAAATAAACATTAATTCATCAACTGATCTCTTGAAGCTGTAAACATGGTACCTTTGCAAGATTTTTTCCCATATTT
>KN886851.1:30106-46394 GCA_000934455.1 Apostichopus parvimensis
TCCCTAAAACTCGGCATCCTGACTATTCGAGCCGGGTGTTTCCAAGCCATCTAATAGTTTCACATATTATTGGGTATGGCCCTTATTCTAAGTAAGACATTTATGTGCTTACAGTAATATGTCTATTCAGAAATTCTTGGACAGCACTGTTTACTCATTATACTCTTATCGAAACTTTTGTCCTCACAAATTTGACTTAATGTTTTATATTTTATTCACAAACATGTGAATTCTTTGATGGGGTCAATTTCATCATTTCTATATAGTGATGTGGTTCTGGTCAGCCGATTCTCATGGCTTTATCAGCATAGGCGTAGGAGCCTAATTTGATTTGGGGGGCTGTAACGACTTGCCCGAAAAATATAACCGAAATTTTTCGCAAGCTCCGCGCGCGTTCAACATGTGATTGTGCATATCATATAGGCATTCATCGGTTATTACATCACATGCCAATAACATACAATCATTTTCCGTCTTATTACCCTTCCATATTGGTTAAAATTATTGGGGAATTTGTTACAACAATAATGATCATAATAATATAAGTTTAACCATTGAAAAACACATTGCAAATTATTCTTTTTTCAGTAGGTGCCCGAAAAATTCTCAGCATATTGCCCAAATTTTCACCAAAAAAGTGAAAAACACATTACAAATTCTTCTTCTTTCAGTAGGTGCCCGAAACATTCTCAGCATATTGCCGAATTTTCACCAAAAAAAGTGAAAAACACACTGCAAATTATTCTTTTTTCAGTAGGTGCCCGAAAAATGCTCAGCATATTGCCCGAATTTTCACCAAAGATTTTGGTTGGGGGCTGCAGCCCCCCCCCAGCCCCCCGCCTCCTACGCCTATGTTTATCAGTTAAAACTGTTAGCGATGAGTATACCCGTTAATCAGTTGAAACAGATGTGTGACATAATTTCTTAACATGTGTTACAAGTATGACCAGTTGCTAATAAGGACTTACAAACAGAAAATACTAAACACACAACAATAACCATAATGATTGACTGGACTAACCAGACTATATATACTCTAATGGTTTCGCCAATAATTTCGTCCATATTTTAACAGAAAGTGGGTGACACTTCACTGCTAACGCATAAAATGTGCAATTTTGAACCATCTTTACCAGGTATAGGCCTACTTACTATAGTCAAACAGGGACAGTGGTTTGGACTCAGCCATTAGTTGAAACAACCTTTGAGTAATTTTCCACAGCCTTATGCTGACAGGTCTAACATGTGCTGCGGTGTTAAAACACACTTCAGTTTATACTGATTAACGGTTGTCTCTTATTCACAATACAAACTGATCAAGCCATGTACATTGGGTGTGTTTTAGTGGACTAAGTCAACCGGTTTTCGGATCAAGTTACAGGCTAACGTATATAACTCTCCATTGACGATCGAATATAGTATATTACGAGATTTGGATAAATCATTCAGCCTAAAAATGAAGTTTTAACCTTCCTAAAGTACAGGAGATCAACATAAGTAACTCTCTTTGTCTTTCCATCATATGAAGTAATCATTGAACGTAACGTTTTGTATTACCCAAGTATTACCCAAGTATTATGAGTTAGGTATTGAATGAATGGTCAGGAACATCCACCCCACCCCCCCCCCTCCCCTTTTTGGCCAGTTGATTTGACAGAGTAAGTAAGAACTTGACAGAAAAATATTGAACCTTCCAGGACGTCCTTTTGAGAAGGTCGCGTCTGTTTTCTTAGAAATAATTTGTTTTTTTTTTCTTCCTGGTGCATTCAAGAGTAAAAGTTGGGAAAAGAGCCTTAATTTGACAATATTTTAACCGTATTTTCTTTCTAATGTATAATCGGTGAGATAGCAAAATTGAAGTAAAAAGAAAGAAAGCAAGAGAAAAACAAGGAATTATCGCCAAGATACTGCAGCTAAAGAAAAGTTTAAAAAGTAATCGATTTGTTTTGTCCAGACCATGTCACATCAGTATACGTGTTACCGTTTATAATATTACCTTAAGGTAGCACACATATGTGACGTCACGCGATGGTAACCCACAAATCGCCTTGAAACAGTTTTCCTTCCTCATTGGAAGGTTATATATATAGATATAGTGGACTAGAAGTCTTGACCATGATCACAATGAGACATGGACAGCCAATATATATTTAGTTCATATTCAGTAATTACCGTCAAATTTATTCAATATGCCAGCGATAATAGAGAGGGTAAGGGAGTGAAGACTCGCGCACGTAGAAACGTCTGATGCCGGTAATCTGACCTATTTTCGAATGAGGTGTAACAGAAGTGTTAGACACCACCATCGATCCCAGAAAATACACACACAGCTTGCTACCGTCAATACAGTCAATACATGCAGCTATGGTCAATACCCACAACACAGTGTACATAGCAGCGATGGACATCTCAGGTCTAGATAAAAGATAACAAGGTATCACGTTTCATTACTGTCTGCATTTTGTAGCGACAAGAAAAACTTCACTTGCAAGCAACGGAAAGTTAACTTTTGCAGCGGGCGGCACGCGGTTTGGGGCGAGTCTTCAATGCCTTTAAGCCACAAGCCCTGCGGGTCCGCAAACTTTTAGGCCCTCAACCCTGCACGAACTTCCACGAGGACTGAGCCACGGCCCATCAAAGCTCCCCCCCCCCCCTCCTCAGAATCGATGCAGATAATGAATTCGTGGTCACTCGGACCACTATAAACTTTTTTGAAAATAAATCAAATACCTTGACCTTCTTATTAATTTCACTATGAAGATGACGAAATCTCACCCATCTGAAGGCAACCATTATGAGCCAATACGATTGCGTTATAGAGGATATTCCATTTGAAATTTCATGTGTATTCCATGTGCCGTTCAGTTTGCTCACAGTAGTATACATGTATAATGCAATCCACGTCGATAGGTGCATTAAGCTGATATTTTTTTAAGTCAGGATGGATTTGTTACCAATAACAAATTCAACCGAATTTCATGTATACAAATAAGAATATTGAAGCAGTGATGGCATCTGCTATCAAATTATTGTTAGTTAGGTTTATAATCATGTTCTTCATTTTTGCTTTGAAAAGTCTCTGTCCGATTTTCTAACGACTTCGGGTACTGAGCATTTGGCGGTATCCATGAAACAAACCAGCCGTAAATTTGTCTGTTCAAGTATTGTTAATGTCAGATGGAAATACACCGCAAACACATCTAGCACCTATGATGGTTTTTATTTTCCCTTTCTTAATCACAATTGAAAGTACTGGCTCAATTGCACCTCCCGATTAAAAGGGTAGGTCTAGTATATCGCTGAGACCATTTAATAATAATTTCATATGCGCTTACTCAAATCCACCATCCGTTGAATAAAATTGAAAAGAAGCATGTAAACAAATATAATCAAGTAATTATCATGACTGTTTCAACCATATTAATTAACACTTTCCGTTTGCCTCTCAAGATCATAACAACGCCTGTTATATAGTTTGATTATGAAATGGCAAAAAAAACCCATCCCCCTCCCCCTCCCCATAAAGGAAGGGGGAAATGAACAATCACAGTTTGCTCTTGCTGTAAAAGAAAAAAATGTCAATTATTTGGAAGTGGTCCTTTCAATGAATTCCTAGCTTATTTTTTAATAATTCAAACTCTCTTTTTACATATTCATAAAACTCATATTCCTTTGCCATGCGTTTCCTAAGCTCACGAGCGACTCTCTCCGAAGGGCCAGTCTTATTTTTGGTTTTCATGACCTGAAAATAATGCTGTGTTTTAAATGTGTTATAGAAATCAGTAGCACCTTGAAATACGTCTGGTAAAAGTCTCTCTAATACTTTGATAAAGCCATCGTAATCCTCCATCACTCCAACGACTAGGTATTTATTCCTAACATTCCTTTTCGCTTCTGTCGCACAATACTTTCCCGTCGCTAACGATTTTTCACTGTCAATCCCACAAAAATGGGAAATAGTTTTCTCCAAGAGGTTGCTATTAATACAATCCCCTTTCCTCTTGACACACTCGTCAAAGGTGTCTCTACTTAGATTTAATCGATCCATTTTTTCTCGAAACAAGCCAGGTTCCGTCGAATCGCCGTATCTCTTGTAGTAATAGAGCGACACCAGCCGTTCGATCGGATCCCTCACGATGCTGATATAAACGACTTTCTTCTCGGTTGAATTGAAATCCACGTAATGTAAATGAGAATAGACAAAAGTCGCCGCCGAATGGTCTTCCAGTAATCTACCGATTTTGCCAGATTTCGTCTCATTAGTCAAAGCCATCGTGTTCTGTACGTCGACACCATGACGTTTTCCAACGTTCAAAGCTAGAGAATACAACGTTCGACTCCCACTTTTCGGTAAAACGTTAAAAATGACGAAACGGTCATTCGGTGACTTGATGTCGTCACAGGTGGGTTTGTCAACCCCGTCGTTTTTGTCTTGATTTTGCAATGTTTCATTTCTCTCTAATTCTGGGAATCCTCTCTCCTCCATCCATCGATGAGTAAAATCTTCCATTTCCACATCTCGAGAATCAAATGATCTACCGGGTGCTGGACGGGGTACGTCGGCCGTCCAGAATTGAACACTACACCACAAAGTAACCACCAGCAACGTCGCTAATACGTACTTCAACAATAGAGGAGATCCCATTTTGGTATTCATAAATAAGCGCGAAAAAACGCGATTAATCCCTTGCCATTTCTGACGGACTGTGAATAAATTTATAACAACTGCTTGAAGTATAGCATAGCCATGTTTTAGTCGACAACAAAAGGAGCTGATTATGTCGAGCGATGGATACGGTTAGTCTAAGCAGTATCCCGTTTGGTTTGACTGAGACTTCCTGCGTGTGAAAGGTAAGCTACTTCAGCAGCTTGAACCAGTCCTGTGATTACACCAATCACGTGACATCACGGTAGCTTTTCCTGGTACTATGAAATGATATGCAAAATTTAAAAAGAGGAAACAGTTTAGTGACAACGAAGTTTTTAAACATCAAAGTGAAAGGAATATCAGCAGAACAATTATTAATACCCCTTCTAAATTATCATTCTTTACCCCCGTACCCTTTGCTAGTTTTCTGTCTCCTTGCCCCTTGCCCCTTGCCCCTTGCCCCTTGCCCCTTGCCCCTTGCCCCTTGCCCCTTGCCCCTTGCCCCTTGCCCCTTGGAAATTTTTTGCATTTCCAGGTGCAGGCCTCAGATGCTGATTTGGTGCAATATAGCACACTTCAACACCCACTCCATTTTGTTAATAATTTTGCGTTTTCACCTGGACTTAGATGCACCTGGGCTGGCGCCCCCCCCCAGCCCCCCGGTTCCTACGCCCTTGATTTGGGGCATAACTGTTTAACACCATATTATAAGGATCTTTAGATAAACAAGGAAGCATTCACCGACTCAGAAGCTCCAGGGAAATATATCAATTTTGAATGGCACTGAATTATTCCCCCTCCCACCCCCCCCCCCCCCCCCCCCCCTCCCCCTCTCGACACACACAAACTCGTTCCACCCATTCTCTCACAAGTACGAATGTACTTTCAACAACTTTTAAACGACAAATCCGCATAACATAGATTGAGATTAAGGTCAGACTGTATAATAACACAAACTCAAGTTCACAGTCCAGACATTTTTCTTGCTGTTTTATCCACGAAAGGCAACATCCCAAGGCATTTAAAGCACGTCAATGTAGAAATCAAATTGATGTAGTTTTAATAAACCAATTGCTATATATTTATATATATTTACGATAGTTGTTATGAAATATTTCAATATTATTATTTGCTTTTTTTCTTTATATATCATCTTGTCTGTGTTTATGCTCGATGTACCTAATAGGTTATTTCTTCGTACAATCTTTACAGGCCAAAAGAAAGGGAAAATAAAATATATAATAAACATATGGTTCTATAATTGGACTTTGTCCTTCAACGAGCGTTCAGTAAGTTGAACAATTTTTATCGCGTTTAACAAGAATTATTTAACACGCTGTATTAACCAATGACAGGTATAACGAATACGTTATATATTTGAGACATTGGTCTGAAGGTTTATAAACCAACTTTAGATGTATGGCGAATCATTTGAATATGGGAAACAGATAAATCCTATCACTAACAGCGCCCAAGGACTTTTCAGCTGTATTAACTCAAGAAGCCATAAAATCTGCTGTTGATTTTGTACCGAAAAAGGAAATATATTTGCTCGAGCATCAATAGAAAAAAAGAAAAGAAAGAATTGATACTAAAATTGAAGAAACACAAAGACCGTTTCCTTTAAAGGTAGTCAGTACAGGCCCCAAATTATAGCACGCTATAATTGCTAGAAGTTTTCAAAAAGTACTTTCCTGGAGGTCTTTACTCTCCAAATTGTTCTCAAACATAGTAAGGAACTCATAAGATGACTGAATGTCCCAGTGAGGAAAATTTCCTCGAAGGTTGTAATCAAAACAGTTTAAGAAGTTTCACCAAGGGTGTATGGAACGCAATAAGGGAAAACGTATTTCGTTGTCTAAACTACGTTTGTTGTTGTCTAGACTAAAGTTGTTGGTGCTGTTTTACCATGCTGTTGCTTAAACTCACGTTGATTTCTTCACTTCCGTTCTCTAAACTTACGTGTTGTCTAAACTTACGTCGTTGTCTAAACTTAGTACGTTGTTTCCGTCGGCGCTGTTCAACAAATGCTCAATGTAAAACATAGGCGTTTGGCACGAAAATCCACAAACATGCGCAGGAGAATGCATGATATAGTCTGCTACCACTACTAGTACTAGGCCTACTACTGTTACCGCACCTAGAGCCATATACTCTTACTCTTACTACTGCTACTATACTAGACTCAACAAAGCGTTTGGGTATAGCGATGGAATTCTTGTAATATTTGCACATATAATTAACGTATAGGGCTAAGTTTTGAGAAATTTGTTTTGATTGGCAATATTTCTGTGTAGTTGATCCACTTGTTTGAGCGAAAAATATGAGACATTGACGGGATAACGGTGTCATTAAAATTTCCTTTCCTCCCATTTCTCTTTCCCCTTAATTGCCTTTTGCTTCTTCTTAGCAGATATATGAGTTAAAATGTCAGAAAGTTGTAAAACATTTCATTGAGAAAAAAAAGACATAAATATATTGATATTATAAAAAAAAATGACATTTACGTATATAGTTAACCATTTTCTTCCTCTTAATCAGCGAGTTAATTAGCCGTTTAATCATGTTAATCCTGAATATTTTTTCCTACAAAATTGATATCTTGTATTTTCCCTTTCACTACGCAAAACGTTTGAAGATCATGTCTATTAGTTTATAGGTATGGTGAGATTTTGGTGGCGGAAGTGGAACACAATGGGCGGTCTGTGCTGTCATTGTGGTATGGGCTACTTTTAAGGTGGCATACTCCTATTAGAGTCTATATCCATCCGCCAGATTGTTCTCCTATCTCAGGAAAAGTGCCAAAAAGCAGCAGGAGAACATCTTTTTTGACCTGTTATCAATCATGATCTAGTTTTTTTGTGGCTTGCATGTTGAAGAGCCTGAATGGAAGTACGTGTGGTGCAAAAATTGGGTCGATTGAGGCAATTTTAGACCCCTTTAGGTCTCCCACGAGCAGCGTACGAAAATTGTTACTATACTGAGTGAAGAGGTTTGTTTTACAAATGACGAAAATTCCGGCTCTGATAGCCAAAAATCTGCACAGTCATGATACGGAAAGTTGATGATGTCATGAAAGGCCAATTTGTCAGCTATCTAGTGATGGGTAGCGTTTAGCTAGCGAGAACTTCTATCTAGACTTAGGGACCACATTACTTTTTTGATTTAGTGTGTAAGTCAATGTGGCTTTTAATGAGCGTATGCTACCTCAAATGCTTTAAGGTAGCATATACGCCTACTAAAAATAAACATTGACTTGCACACTAAATCACAAAAGTAATGTGTTCTCTCAGTCTAGAGAGAAGTTCTGACTAGCTAAACGCTACACTGGGTAGCTGACAAGTTGGCCATTCATGGCACTATCAATTTTCCATACCATGACATATGTGGATTTTCTTGCTATGAGAGCCTGAATTTTTCGTCACTAGTAAACAAACCTCTTTACTCAGTAGTAAACTGCTCCCGTGAGGTCTAATTGACCCAATTTTTGCACCACGTGTTCTTCCATTCATGATCCTCAACATGCAAGCCACAAAAAAAACTGATTGAAAACATATCAACAAAGATGTTCTCCTGCTGCTTTTTGGCACTTTTCCTGAGACAGGAGAACACTCGGGCAGATTGATGATAAAGACTGTAATAGGCGTATGCCACCTTGAACCTTCTTGTTGATTTATCCTTGAAAGGTTATATGCATTTAAAACGTTCGCCTAGCTGTCAATATTCTTTGCATTTAGAGTTGCACCCACATGCAAATGCAATTTTTTAAGGTCTGTTATACATATCATTTTCGTCTATTTTAAATAATTTGAGGAATATGAATGAAAAACATAAACATTTCCAACTCTATAAACCTGATGAAATCATTACCTTGCTGTTGCAATGTCATTTACACACTGTTATCGAATTTTAAATGTTCTCTCATGCGATATACTAAACATGTGGTATATTGACTTAAAGATGGCGAGAATTCTCGTAAGGACTTTGTTAAGTTATCAACTAGTACATGCATGTACAGGAAATATATTGTTGTTATACTACCAGTTGTCAAGGCAGGATGCGTTTAACCGCTGCTTTCCTGAAATCACAATAGAGTCATATACATCGACTGCGTGTAAAGACCTCTATTGAAAATATTTGGTTACATGACGACATCACATTGGAGGGAAGTAATGTTAAAACATTCAACCATAGAAAATTTGTGAGGTCATGAAATTTCTTTGGTCGGTGTCCTTCAACCGGTATTTTTTATTATTTTTTTTTGGGCATTGGTGGTTTAAGGTTTCGACATGAGATTTTGGTTACATTAATCATTGTCATAGAAGCATGTTTTAGCATAATATTATATAAAAGTGTTGAATTTGAAGTTTAAAATTCTCTGTTGGTGTGACACCATTCTTTGATTGTTCCTGTACACCATTGCACCATTGGTGTCATATAATATATTACAGTTTGAGATTGCACCATATTTACTTTATACTGGCTGCATCCTAAAGTAACTGGATTTTCTACCAGTCTGTTTTTTATGTAGTTCACTAATAACATTAATTGTACTTGCATCATCAGTTCACTCTTACAGTTTTACTATCATAGAACTCAATATATGACATCATGGCGTTGTATACATTGTATCACTTGGGTCATACCATTCTATTCGAGAGGTTGGCCAATTCTGCAAGTGTTGCTATATATGCCAGGTCCAGCAGTATATACGTTTGTATACCATGCCCACAGTAATGTGCACCATTCTACCAGTGGTGTTGTATCACGCTGTATCATGATATATATATATATATATATATATATATATATATATATATATATATATATATATATATATATATATACTTCAATAATTCCTGGTGTGAAATTGTCTCTATATACCTCCTGCTCTCGTGCCGAGAAGCCAGTATAACTAAGATAGACACGTGTAAACGTCATTTGCATACAACGTATTTAATTTAAACGGCTTATTATCGTTCTCATTACTTGGAAACTGATGAAGTTATTTGTCGATGTTTATTTTGAAATTAACAAGTAAAATATGAGTTTTTGTTTGTTTGTTATTTAGTACATATTTGAGGCTTCTCAATGTAATTAGCCTAACCAAGACAAAGGTGTCTGGATGCATGATTACATCCTATTTGTGCTCATCATCTGGAACAGTCTGTGTACCTGTCGCAACTTCTTTGCAATATATTCCAACTCGCACACTTCGTTCCTCAAACAAACGGTACTTAGCTGTTCCTAAACCACGCTTGAAGACCTATGGTTACAGAAACTTTGAATACTCTGGGTCTTATCTCTGGAACAAGTTACCAGATCACATTCGAACATGCTCTAAACTTTCTACATTCAAAAATCTATACTTAAGACCCACCCATCTTTTCACTTGTTCTTTGAATCTGCTTTCTTTGTAAAGCGCCTTGAGCAGTGACTTTTGTCTACTGATTTGGCGCTATATAAGTCTCATTTATTATTATTATTTATCAGAATCGAATAAATTAGTACCGTAATTCACTTGTATAGTTACCTATACCTGTCAGTCTGTCAGTCTGTCAGTGTTTAAACTAAGCAATCAATTCGCCTTCTTTAGATCAATTACAATTATATTATTTGCAAGGATTTCTTGAACATTATCATTGGTAAAAGTCGCTGTAGTTCATTAGCACTATGTCATTCTTTTAGATCTCCCAAAAGGTTTAATTTGTGAAAAATATACTATTCTACATTTTCTTCGCCCATTTTCGGGGATAGAGAGAGTTTGGAAAAGGGAAGGGGTTAAGGAGGGGATGAAGGGTAGCTTACCGGCCATATATTATTAGTTTTTGGGTCGGGAGAGAGGGGGTAGTGCCCTACTCTACTGTGAAAAGAAAACCAAGAAATAGTTCAAATATCCAGACCATACATTGTGACAGATAATGCAACGAAAGAATGTCTATAAATTTTAAATTGTGTTCCTACTTGGAAAACAAAGGTGTAATGTAACATATACCTCAGTGCAAATGCCGCAAATTAGGAAATTTGTACAAAATAAAAATGGCAAAAATCCATATAAGTATAGATAAAACAAAATACCAAGAGATAACTTACCAGACTGAACGCTTACGAGACCAAATCTTTAAGAAATATTGTTAGCAATTGATGTGAATGAAACCGTTGTAAATATTAATTGGGATTCAACCAGTCGCTTTTACATTCGCCAAATGACATCAAACACCAAACACAAGATTTATTGTTGATCTTATTACTCTCTAGTGGATCATATGACGATTGGTGTTATATTAAAGGGATGGGTGGCGAAGGAGGGTTCAATCTAGGGGGGGGGGGGAGGGGTTACGGTTGGGTAGAGGGTGGCACAAACATCATAATCTGAGAACCTGACACATCAGGTAGGGTAAATATAGAGGGACAAAAACTATTAGAAATGTTACAATGGCCTCAAAGTTTCAAAAGCTTGTATAGCCCGCCTTTCAAAACTTCTGTAACAATTTTGGAATGTCGATGCGTGCGTGTTTCGCATTCGTATAATTTTGTGATAATTTGTTGTGTTAACGAGTCTCCATGGTTACTATAAAGTAAGAATAGACCATGAGACAATCTGTAGTTCGAATTTCAGTCCCTCCGAGCGATGTTTTTCTTTCTTTCTTTCATTTCTGCAGACCATTCATTCATAAACAGTTATTTCCGTTTGGTAACTTATATAACCATGACCTGATGGGAATGTCATTTAAAAGAAAAAATAATCAGATGGGAATATATCTGAACTTGAGACAGCCTCCTTCAAGTTTTTTTTTCTTTCGCTCGAACGACATGAAAAGATGAATCGTGAGTTGACGTATAATTCCGTCGCCCAGACACGTTTTGTGTCTTACATTGTTAATCACATTCAGTAGAAGCATACTATTTAGAGACATCTCGGAAGTAAGAACTTTTTCTTTGTCCTTAGATATAATTATGTAAGTTGACTATATATTGAAACAAAGGAAATTTCATTTTTATGGAAAGTTTTGATATCCAGTGCTAATTGAAAAAGTTATCAAAATCTAAACAAAAATGGCTGTTATTTAAATGTGTGTATAGACGAGTGACGAATTAACATTTATACTGATTGCAAAGTTTGTTTACCGTCCGTATAATGCAAAATTGTGCAGTTAATCTAACCTTTCTCGATCGGGGTAAGTGATTTAACAAACATTTTGCGAATCTTTACATTATTTTCTCTTAAGATTTATGCAATTAATACAATATCAAGACAAGTGGAAGAAGGTTTTACGTCAACCCCTATAGCCTCCCTTTAAATATGCTATGTAATTGTACCAAATGTGAAATTATATCCATATGCTGGCAGAAACGAAACCCATATCAATATGGCGGTCTAAAGAAGCTGTACGGGATTGCAGACAATATGAAAACGTTATCTTTGGATACGCCTACGGACGTATAGAACGAACAGTTAAGGGGTATCCCGCAAGCACATACACAATATACAGGTTTTCATCAACTACGGTATATTGGGCGTCTCCGTTACACCGACAATGTCTAACATAGCATATTTATACCCGCAAAACGTTCTTCTCTTCTACCCGAGGCATTGTGAACTTTTCCTTCTTTCCTATTTTTAGCATGCATTTATAACTTCTTATTTTTTATATTTTTTTGGCGTAGTTATTGCAGATGAAAGAGAGACGCTGTTTTCGGTTACCCATGAATGCAACACACTGATATATGTATTGGTGATTGAAGTTTTAATCGATCGTAGGGAAATGTACGTACTGCGCACATGTCTGCGTTCGCGTTTTGCATACAGTTTGAATGATTTTTATGTTGGAATCGCGGTGGTCATGGCGTTATGTATATAGGACTCTATACATCTTATCTATAAGTTTATGGCAAATTAATCTCAAAATGTAAACCGGACATCTTTAAGTGATTCAAGTTTGCAACGAAATCCTCTTGGTAGACTATTGAATTCATGGAGAAACCCCGGGAAAAGTTGACCCCTATCTGAACTCGATGTTTCCTCGACGGAAGTGACGTGATATGTCTCTGTTATTCTTTTACGCCCAAGTATCTATACATGTTACTAAAAAGGAGATAAGATCACGATCAAACAGGCGCATTTGTTTACAATAACTATCAATGCATATCATATAAGGTGGCTTAGTAAATGGTATTGGGGTTGGGGTTGGGGTGGAGGAGGGGAAGGTGTGGAGCTGCTCCCGCGTATGTTTCTGCACCCCCTACCACCCGCAACTTTTCTACATAGGGGTGCACTCCACGGCGGTGGATCGATTGATTTATCAGAACGAGTTACAGGTAATGTCAGACTTCAAAATCCTTAAAGTCTCAGTACTTGTTTGCCAAATTTAAACTTCGACCTCTGCAGCTAACTGCACTAACAGCTCAGTGTAAATGTCACCGTTCTATGCAATTTTCTTATCAATATTCATTATTTTTTATTCAGGTAGCCTACCTGTCGTTAACAATTTTGAGCTGAATAAAATTCGCCAGATTTTTTTAACGAGTCCGTATAGACTTCTACAAACTTCAATCAAAATTTGCAAGCCCCGCCCCAGATCATGCGCCAATCAAATCTCTCTGTTTTGTTTACGGCCATTCGTTGAACATTGTATCTACTTCGGAAATTTTTTTTCCGAAATTCATGAGCAAACAGGTACTGAGACTTTCAATTATCTTTGAAACATTGGCGGAAATACAAACCCTATTGGAAAATACACAAGAACTAGCCTTACCCAGTAAGATCGTTACAACTCTGATCATGGAATTGCAAATGCAAAAATGCAAATATGAAATCATTCGGAGGAAGTGTTCTAACCTCTCTCTTGACTTTCCACACCCCCCCCTTCCCCCCCCCTCTCTCTCTACCAATGTACTTTTAGGAAGATTCCTACATCACTATAGAAAGATAACGTATAGACACCATACATTGTAAATTGAATTTTGCTTTGGGTTGTAACTTTTCGTTGTTCCTAACCAGATATGTAATATTCACATACAAGCGATCCACCTCAATTGTCTACGTCCCCACGAGAAGGCTTTCACCCACCCCCCTCCCACCCCGGAACCTTAGCCTAGCCTATAGCAAGGGAATGTATGGTATGTGTATAGTTTGCCTCTTCTTATGATAGGATATTTCAACTTAGCATATGGACAATGTACAAAACTTTCTGATCATTCATTTCTCACAGACTGCCGCAAAGTGTTTGGCAGTTTTGCCACGGTGGCAGGTACAACCTTGAATGCTGGGCACATAGATTGCTTACACAATGGCACTGCTTCAGTGTCCATTCAAGTCTGTGCCCACCCCTACCTATCACTGAGATACCTAAATGATATAACTGTATATTTCTTTCTTCGGGTTATCTGGATGATGTCAATTAGCCATTTATCAACCAATCACTTCGAACAGAGCAAATATTGTGTCCAACAAAATATACTTTATACTGTACCATATGCTATCGTGTGCAAGCCTTTTTAGTTTTGCATTCTTGGTCCGATTTTGGCGGCTTCTCAATCTCTAAAGGAAAGATTGTAACATCCAGAATAGACCAGCAGAGATATTGAACATATGAAAGATAATTGCATTATCTACCTTGCACACTCCCTCCCCAAATCCCCAAATCCCCCACCCAACATCTCTCGTCTGAACAGGCCTATGTCCCAGCCTATCTAGTAAAAACTCAGTCATTCATATAGGGCAAAGTTCATCAGGTAATTTAGTACCGTTATTGTTCCGTAATCAGTTTCCGTCGCTAAGCAATTCGATCGTCTAATTTCTTACACGGTTTTAATCTTTCAAAATATTTGAAGAAAAAAAAAATTGACTATAGTCAAAGTGTCCAGGAAAGTATCCATTTTTTAGCCAAAGCTTTGTACATCCCAGCAAACACAAAACGTTATCATAACATTTTTAAAAGAGCCTCTAAAATATGTTTTTATAAATTTTTTAAATTTGGTGTTATAAAAACGTCAGCATTACGTTTTCATGAGATATTAATGTTATATAAATGTTTTTACGAAAAAATGTTTTGAAATAATAGCCTGAAAACGTTTTCGTGACATATTTATTACACCACACAGGCGCGTATCCAGGGGGGCGTTGGGGGCGCGCGCCCCCCGGGTAAGGAAAAGAGAAGAGAAAAAAGAGAGAAGAAAAAAGGGCACAAATAACGTTATTAAAACAAAAGACGAAACGTTTTAATAATGTTTTAAAAACGTTTTTGTGTTTGCTGGGATAGTACTGATGACCTTTAAGGGGTCAAAGGTTACAGAATACACGGTATTTTAAAAGACAGTCGGGGGTCATTTATTTTTGACTGATGAAAATGGGGAATATTTTACTAAGAGTTCCCGTGAAATTTGCAGGGAATTTCTACCTTTATAGCTTTATAGAGATATAGACGTTTGAAATTTGTGATATATTGTACTGTATAAGTGAACTTGAAGCAAATACGTGGGACTTCATAGTCGTAGGCGTAGGAGCCCAATTTGATTGGGGGCTGTAACGACTTTCCCGAAAAATATAACCAAAAGTTTTCGCGCTCAGCGCGCGTTCAACATGCTAATGTGCATATCATATAGGCATGCATCGGTTATTACATCGGATGCCAATAACATACAACCATTTGCCGTGTTATTATCCTTCCATATTGGTTATAATTTTTGCGGATGTCGTTACAATAGTAATGATAATAATGATAATAATATCAGTTTAACCATTGAAAAACACATTGCAAATTATTTTTCTTTCAGTAGGTGGCCGAAAAATTCTCAGCATACTGCCCGAAGTTCGGGGGGGGGGGGCTGCAGCTCCCCAGCGCCCCGCCTCCTACGCCTATGTTCATAGTTGTCCCACTATGAGCGAAGTGTTATGATTCCTCTTCTTAATTATTACTTTTATAGTTTTGACCTTGGAAGGAATAGTGTTCTAGTGGAAAAGAAGTTTACATCATGCCATCGACTGAGATGTTTTTATATTGAGATACATCCGAATTTTGAAGTAGGTTATTTTATGCAATTTTTTCAAGAATAATAGAACAGATATTTGTCAGTGAGTGGTGACATCACACCTGCTTGCTTCAAGTTAATCAAAGATACAATAATAGTCATCTTTATTCATAAATGTTGTTATTTCTAAAGCGGTTTGTAAGAATTGAATGCCACCGTCATCAGGATGCTGAAAATATATTCCTTTTTCATTTTAATAAATTTTCGCCTGGACTATCCTTTTGTAGCCCGACGGAAAGTATATTTACATAAACCTATGACCGATTGTTTTAAGATCATATCATTACTGCTCAATTACTGCTTAGTTGGAATTTTGTTTATTGTTTCCGGGTCACCGTGGCAAAGTTAAAGACAGTTGGTGAGATGGAATGACGGTCGTTTTCTTCATGTCATATATCCTTTCAACTCTCACAGTTTTGTAGAACTACAGTTAAGATCAATCTTGTGCTTAGTAGGTATAGTTCCAGGCTATTTTATCGAACCTATACCGACTATCACTTACATAAAATTACGGCATTCCAATATTATTTTCACACGAATTTGCCAAGCGATTCCGTTTGAAACTTCAACAAATTCTCCCTCGGGAACTTTTGCAGATGGGTATTAAAG